>JAHUXG010030501.1:0-85493 GCA_020740815.1 Sciurus niger
TGGTAGATATGGCTACCAAATCAATTTTTGTTTTTTCCATAGAGGAACAGGCAAAACTCTTTCATGAAAAATTTCATGTAAATTCCACTACTTTGAGCAGAAAATTTCCTATATCTAAATGTATGGCTCGACAAATAGTAAAAATTGTCAACATTGTGCTCCTTTAATCCCAGTACAATCCTTTGGAGTTAACCCCAGGGGACTGCTGCCTGGTCATATTTGGCAGATGGATGTAACCCATATTTCTGAATTTGGTACTGTTAAGTATGTACATGTGTCAGTAGACACTGCTTCAGGGGTCATTGTGGCTTCCTCTCATTCTGGAGAAAGGGTGGAAGATGTCATTCAACACTGCCTGCAGGCATTTGCTGGCTGGGGCATACCTAGAGTTATTGGAACAGATGGTGGTCCTGCTTGTACTTCCAAAAGCTTCCGGTTGTTTTTACAAACATTTAACATCCAATCAGTCACTGGCATCCCCTATAATCCTTAGGGACAGGGCATTGTGGAAAGAGCACATCTTACTTTAAAAAATTGTCTAAATAAACAAAAAGGGGGAATAGGAGCCTCCTACATGTCTCCTAAAGATAAACTTAATTTAGTTCTTTTCATTCAAAATTTCTTAACTCTGGATAGGGATGGCCATTCTGCAGCTGATCGACATTATAATCCCCATAATATTCCTCAAGTATGGGCAAAATGGAGGTATATCCTGACGGGTTGTTGGAAGGGACCGGATCCGGTCCTTCGTTGGGTCCGAGGGTCTGTTTGTGTTTTCCCACGGGATCGGCAGACTCCAGTCTGTATTCCAGGGAGGCTGGTCAGGGTTTTGCAGCATGAAGGTGATGCTGCTCCTCCTCGCGGTGGCGAGCCTGAGCCTTCCTCTAATGGCGAAAACTCGGACGGAAAGGCAAACCCAGAACCTATGGGCCATTGTTAGCCTGGCCATATATTTTTCACTTCTGGCTGACACATTTTTCATCCTTCCTTTTCTTGCTTTTCACCAGTTCCTCTGCAGGCCTGTCAATTCTACTGATGATTTTTCGGGTCGTGCTGCTTTTGGTGACAAGGATATTTCTAGCCTTTCTTTGCTTTAACAGGAGGAATTTCTGCACTTTGCCGTTGGAATCATGCTACAAATCAGACCCAGAGTGGAGCAACTCGTTCTGCTGACCCTAGCTGTGATGTTGCTTTTCCTCCCATGTCAGCTTGTGTATTTCCTCCCTTTTATGTTTTTACCAACTAACATTTCTAATAACACCTCTTAACTGTTCACTAACCGTGTGCTATCTCTCACAATACTGGAATGGTTCTTTTGCCACCCGTGCAATTTGCACATTTCTATCTTCCTACCAGTCCTAGTTTCTGTTGCAGATATAGAATTGCCAGTGCAATTGTCGAGAAGCAGGAGAGGCTTTGACATTGCAACAGCCGTGATCATTGTCATCACAGTCCTTGCAGTAGCAGCATTGACACAACCATAACAACGATCATTTGACCGAAATTGCAGCTGCAGCCTTGCAGACCATAGAGACTCTATCAGAAAGTGGACTCACTATAAGAACAAGTGGATACCTTGCAAGAACTTTTGGGACTGGGATGCGTTTATTCCCTGAGAGCTGTTTTGTGTTGCCCGTATAGTAACTCCATTGGGATGTATATTGTTTCTGTATTTAATATGGCTATATGGTTTTTCTTCTGTTTATAGATTTGTCAAACAGCGGGCAGGCTTAGGAGCTATAGTGGTACTCCTCTGCCTTGGCCTCCTTCTCTTCATTCGTTTTGGTATGCATCTATGAGCTAGCCAATAGAGAGATCAAATTATTTTTCATCAGGCCATGACCGCCCTAAAGGCCGACAGCCCCCCATTAGTATGGCTCTTGATGCTGGACCAGTAGTCAAGGATGGGTAATGAAGGAGGTGGCTGTGTACCAACCTAAGACAGGAGCTGCAGCATGCTCTGCAGGCTCTGATGACGGGTAAGGACATATGCTGACCACTCAGCCTAAGACAGACACGGTCCCGAGCCTTAGTTTAATAGTAAAGAAGGGGGATCTGTGGGGGTTTCCGGGACCCCCAGCCTTAGGCATGGTCAAGATGGCGCCTGACGCTGAGCCAAAAGCGGCCAGCTATACAGTAAACAACCAGTGAATTCCAATGATTGGCTAGTTAACCATGTGACTAGAGCATGCCCCCCTCGTGTACCCATCCTATGCTTGCAGCTGTCCGTGTTTACCTCGTATTCTCCCCTGATTGGTTGAAGTGTATATAAGCCTGGTGGGTGGGAGAGCGAGGGGGGAGAAGAAGCGGAAGAAGGGGAGAAGCGGAAGAAGCGGCGGCGGCGGAAGCTGGAGCTGAGCTGGAAGAAGCTGGGAGAAGGGAAGCTGGGAGTGCGCTGAAGCTAGGAGTAAGAGAAGTGTAGGAGAGGAACTGTGCACAATAAACTTCCAAAGCTTCAGACATTTGTCGTGTCTCTCTCTGTGGCCAGAGGGGACGCGATACCCTCATCCACTCATCCCTCCACCCATCCATTTGTCTATCCATTCACTGATCCATTCATACACCATCCACCCATTTATCCATCCACCCTTCCATCTACCCATCCACCTATCTACCCATTCACCCACCCATCCAACCATTCATCCATCCATCCATTCATCCATCCTTCTTCCTTCCTTCCTTCCTTCCTTCCTTCCTTCCTTCCTTCCTTCCTTCCTTCCTTCCTTCCTTCCACCTACCCCATATTAACTGAGCAGTGTGGTAGTTTTTAAACATTTCCCAGAGTACAGCTTGTCCTTCTACTTTGTCACAATATCTTTTTGGTTTATGAACTTTAAATTTTTCAAAGTTAAATTTATTTCTTATTCTGTATATTATGCTGTTGGAATCTTACAACATCTTTCTCTAAATGTCATAAAAACATTCTCCTATATTTTCTCCTAAAAAAGACCATATTTTTTTAACATTTTGCCTTCTCACATTTAGGGCTTTAATCTGAGTTATTTTCATGTCCTCATGATTGAATCACCTCCCCAAAGTCCACCTCGTAATGCCATCACCCTGGGTCTCTGATTTCAATATGTGAATTTGGAGGAGACAGTGCCCAACAATTTGATTCAATTCTGACATCTATGGTTGGTGCAGAACCCACAAGTTAAAGGACAGTCTCATACAACAGGTCCCACCCAATGCCAGATGGGTCTAGGCAGGTGCCCCAGATTGCCTGATCCCCCATTCCCTGATTGCAAACTTGGTGGTTCCTGCAATCATCCTCAGATCCAGTGATTCTCTAGAATGACTTTTGGGACTGAAGAAAGTATTCTACTTCTAATTACAGTGTAGTTACAAAGGACCCCTCAGAAGAGCCAAATGGAAAATGTGTAGAGGCGAGGCCTGAGGGGAGGAGGGCATGGAGCTTCCAGGCCCTTGGCAAGTGTGCCACCGTCCCAACACCCGAATATGCTGACCAACCCAGGAACTCCTTGAGGGTGGTACTGAAATTTCATTATTCACAATGATGGATAAATCACTGGATGTTGGTGACCAAATGCAGTCTCTGCCCCTCTCCTTGCTCTGGAGATCAGGGAATGAAGCTGGAAGGCCCCAGTTCCCAGTGACCAGCATGCATCTCCAAGCCACAGTGGCACCACCAGGCTTCACCTTATTAGCCCAAACTTTTGAAGAACAAAAGACATTCTTTTCACTCAGAAAAATCCCAAGGATTTTAGCAGCTCTGAGCTTGGATCTGGGTATGAAGACCAAATATTTAGTTCTATTATACCACACACAGGTTTCCTTTTTTCTATTACTTTTTGAAAGTTTTGATAATTTATATTTTTATACATGTGTCTATTTCATCTGCTGTAATTTTTTTTACATCAAGTTGCTCATGGGCTTTTAAAATTTTTCTAATGAATTCTACTGTGAATTTGTGACTTCCTGATAATGTTCACTTGTGCTTTTTGCCTTTTTTTCATGATATTTAATTCCAAAAGTTTATCTACTTTGTCTTTTTAAAGAATCCACTGCACATTTGCTAGTTCTTTCTTTTGTCTATTTTCTGTCCTTGAATTTCTGTCCTTTTCTTTATTATTTCTGTCCTTCCATTTCTCTAATATTAGTTTCCCATTTCTTGTATTGAATGCTTACTTTATGAATTTCCACTGTAACTTGCTAACTAACAAGTGTTTTAAATTACTGTTGCTGCATTAGCTATATCCAATGTTTGACTGTTTTTTAGTTCTAAATATTTGATAATTATTTTTTCTTCTGAGACTTACTTCCTGTTTACCCAGCTGCAACCTGTCTTCCCTTCCCATTGCCTCCCAGTACTTCCCTCCATGACTTACTCCTGTTCAGTCCTTGCCACACTTCCATTTCTATTATGCTGAGAGGATCCCTGAGGCCCAGATATGAGACACACTTGCCATCCATGTCCACTGTCACTAGCCACAGGCTCTATCACCCACCTAGACTCAGGTGGCAGATGGGAGGAGATGGTCATAAGATGACTCAGCCACCTAGTTCTGAGGAGGCAGGGGGAGTGCAGCTTTGGCATGGCTCACAGCCAGCAAGAAACACTGATGCCATACTGCTTATGGTGTTGTGGCTGTAAACTCTTGCTCCTTCCACCAGTCCCCCATTGGGGCCTTGGTGTTATATCCAACCCCTTGGCACCCCTGGTGGAACCAGTGCAGACATATGCCCACAGAACCTCTTCTGCAGCAGTAGCTCTACAGGTTGGTCAGCACCACCACATCCAGCCTTCTCACATCCATGCGGTAGTGGATGTCATTCCAGAGCTTCACTAGCTCCTTGCTGCTTCCTGGCACCTGGAAATTCTGGAAGAAGAACATACTAAGCCCTGGCTGCCCTCAGCTCCCTGGCTGCCAACCCTGCAAACCAATCCTGGGGAAGGGAGTAATGTCTGGGATTGAGCACAATAATCATTAAATCCACAGTGTGGTGAAGCACAGTGCCCACAAGACTCTGAGGAATTGCCCTGAACACCCAGGCACTTTTAAAGCTGTGCTGAGAATGTCACCTAACCCCCCAAGTAGCCAGAACTGTCAACCCACCTTGACACCCTTCACCTTTCCCAACAGAGGATGGTTATCAGTTGCACAGGTGAGAATTTAAGGCATGGAGAGAGAGACCTAACATACCATTTTTGGGTGCATAGCTAGGGTGATATCACATTCAGCACCACAGGTTTTAGAGCCAAGGGGGCAGTTGTTGACCCACACCTTAAGTGAATGACCACTCAGTAGGGTCAGACCCTCAGATGCAAGGAGTGTTCAAAGTTGAGTGGGATAAAGGTGACCCTATCCTTGCCCAGTGAAAGCTCACTCATCCTGAGCAAGATATGACCAGCAACCAAGGGCATGCAGACTGGCACTTCCAGTACTCTGTGAGGTCCCTCCATTTACTCAACCCTGACAGCCCACCCTGTTACCTCTGGTACCATGTACACAGAACTGGCAGAAGGTACTGGGAATCATATGTCCTGCTTTCTGAGTTTGTGATTCCATGGCCCTTTGCCACCTCAGAGCACTCCTGCCTGCCATGACCCAGATGCAGGACTTGACTCTGGTAAGAAGTCTCTGCACAGGACAGGTTCTGCCCATGTTAGGTGTGGTGGGCATGTTCCCTCTGGTCTCAGCTACATGTTACATCATCAGACATACCTGTGAGCCATCATGACTGAGGTTATAACCCTCTCTGGAGCTTCTCCTCAGCAAGATAAAGTAAGGCAGGCTGTAGCCGCTGGAAGAGGGAGAAAAATATCAAAAGGTCCTAGACAGAAATGTCTTGGGAATTCTAGGATGAGGAAAATTTCACTTACCCTCTAAGGCAACTGGGAGCCCAGACACAGGACTGAAAAGTGGTCAGGCCCAGAGACAGTCCCTGGGGGTTCTGTACTCTTTACAGATCCCTCTGACTGATGGGTGGACTTAGAAAGGTCCTAAGCAACTTAGTGAGTCCCTCTCTAAAAATTAAAAATAAAAATAAATGAGTAAAAAAGGTTTGGGATGTGGTTCAGTGGTTAATGGTCCCTGGTTTTAATCCTTGGTACCAAAAATATCCCCTTTGGGTCAGACATATCACTATTTGGAACCAGCCCAGCATCAGCCAGACACACTTTAATTATATAGACCACTGTTTAGAGAGGAACATGAAGCAAAATCCTCATAGTAGGTGGGCAAATAAAGATTACAAGTGGCTCTATATCAATAAGGTCAGGTGGTGATGCCAAACATGCTGAGATCCAACGTACCACCAGATGACTGGAGAAACACTTCTAGTTTTCAGAAATAGAAGGCCTGGTAGTTCATTTTCAGAATCTAATATTCAGCCTTAATTGGATCCAATTGTAACCCTTTCTTTTTCCCTGCCATAATTCTAAAATTAGTCAATTTAGTAGACTCTAACCCCAAAATCCTTAAGTCAGAGTGAAGGGCAGCACTGCATTAAGTTAGAGATAAAAGCAGATGGACAACTCACCCAGGTACTTGCTAGGCAGGTTCTGGTAGCATAGCCTTCTACTAGAAGTAAAGGTTTGCCTTGCCCACTCACTTATGGGTATAGTATCATTTTGTGTGGCATTTCCTTATTTCTAACAAAACTTACTGTAGACTGAGATCCTGGGTTTATAAGACCACCTTGTTGACAAAGGCACAGCTCTCCAAAGGTGGACCATGTGTTATCCATTGATTTTTTTCATTATTTTACACAGTATGGCACAGGATGACCACTGAACATGGACTTGATGATTAGGTAGTTTACTTCCTGTTTCCAATCCAGTTAAAGTTGATCCAGTTAGGGTAGGTCACCCTGACTGAACTCATGTCCTGTTGGGTATAGTGGAAGCAGTCTCCACCTTTCTCGCAACCTGCCCTACCACCCAGGCTTACATCTAGAAGGCAGAAGGCTGCCTGCAGCTTCTCCTGCTAGACCAGGATACAGGCAAACAGCAGGACCACATCCACATTGTCCAGGAGGTGCAGGTAGAGTTGGCTCTCCAGAATGGCAGCAATCAATGGCTGTGTTTTCCAAGATCATCCTGCATGTCTTGTCACAGCATGCCTGCCAGAGTCATCAGTTCTGCTTGGGGCTGTACGCAGCCCTCATGCTCCTTCAGCTGCACCATGAATCTGTGCATTCTCTCTGTGCATTACAGAGTTTGTTCTTCCCATCTATCAACTTTCAGACCAATTCTGTGTGGTATTTGTCCCTAAGGGCAGCCACACTTGCACAGGACAGTAAGAGTGAACCTGAGAGAGGAGACCTACATCACACACCCTCTAGAATTTCCTTCTAAACACCCTAATGGTTGATGGTGCAAAGCACTGACCTGGATGCTGTCTGTAATCATTCACCTGAGGTCTGAGTTCCTCCTCTGTCCCCTACACTTATCCACAGGTCCACTGGCCTGGCCATCTCCTTTCTCCTCACTCCTTCTCCTCCAAGGGCTAAACCTTTCCTCTCACTCCTGGTGTAACTTCTGGTTCACCAGAGGCCCTGGACTGCCAGATGGGCAGTAATGTTCCACCTGACTTCACATGCATACACCCTATTCACAGCAGAGATACAGCTTCTGCCAGCACCAGTCCCACTAGTATGATAAACACATTTCCTGGATCAAACTCTCTTACTCCAGAGCATCCCACCAAGGGATGAGCTTTCCACCTGGGGGCTGGGGGAGTTTGCTGGTGATGTATTTTGAGACATAAGAACTTATTCACTGCCTAATTTGCTTCTGGGGAATACTCTTCTGAAAATGAGGCCTGAATGTACCCTTCTGGAGGCAGGGAATTCTGCCTGTTTGTGCTCCCTGGCCATGGGTCTGGCTTGGTGAGGTTGTCCCAGGCAAGAACTGGGCACACTCTTATTTAATCTTTTCCCCCAGTCCCTTGACTGAAGGAAACTCCAAAGGTTCCAGGGTGGGGGACAGAGCCCGCTCAGGACCCAGGTTTCCTTTAGTGCTCCACCATTGGCCCTTGGGGAGGACAGGGATGGGTGCAGATGGAATGGGATCCTTAACCAAGAAAAGAAAATGACTACTTTTTCTGAGGGAATATGAAGGGAAGAGGGGCTGGGTGGAGACAGTTGGGTTGTTTGGCTTCCTGAATGCAAGAAACCCTGCCACGTGCTCCTACCTTTTGGGATGCATTGCACTGGGAAGCAAGGTCAGGTGACAGCACCATGTCCACACGTGGGGAAGGTTCTTCTCTTCACACCTTAGGTCCAACTCCCAAGCCACTGGAGATTCCCACCAAGTTTCTTTTTTGAGGCTCCTGAGGCAGTGTCCCCTTGGCCCCACTCCATGTGCCAGAGCACCCCTTCACTCATGGAGTCCCCAGAAACCCAAAACCCACCTGCCTCCACTGGTAGGCCCAGTCAGACACACCCTGCAGGGAAAGAGGCACCAGAAGGGCAGCACAGGGCTCAGATTCTACCAAGCTGCAGTCAATCCATATAGGCCTGGAGACCTGGGTCCAGGATGTGGGAGGAGAAAGAGGAAAACATGTTATGGGCCATCCCTGCTCCAGGTGCCTTGAACAGAAGCAAAGTTGGACTGCCCCTTCTTCCCTCCTGCAGGTTGCATTCACAGACCTGAGGACTGCCTTGCATGTGGTGCACACAGGGGCCACATATTTTGGAGCTGTTTGTTGGAGTGACACTGAAGTCCTAAGACCTGGGCACCTGGAGCAGATGCCAAAACAGGAAAGGTGCCAAAACCTTGGGCAGAGATAGACCAGTAATGTGCACTCAGAGACAATCAGGATGCAATCCCTGCACCTGATGAATGATTACTAAATACACCATGGTTCTGAGGATGAGCTGCTGGAAGCTTGTTATAATTAGGTTAGGGCTATTGCCATGGTACAGTTAAATGGTATGTTCCAGGACAGCAATATGCAGTGCATCCACATGAAATAATTTAGATATGCAGAGGTAAATTACTTAGGTCATATCATTACACTTTGGCTGCCATGGGAAATACAATTATTTTGTATTAGTATTTCTATTAGTCATTTTCATTTTCATCTTTTTGTTCTGTGCATTTTCTTATTTTTATAAGATGATATTTTTCTGTTCTATTTTTAGGTTTATTTTCAAGACATGAAAAGAGAAAGTAGGACTATAGATTTGGGAGAGGCAGTCCTGACTGACCCAGTCTCTGAGGCTGGAGTGACCCTGATTTAGTGAAGAACATGTGTCAAATCTGAGTCTGTGAACTTCTCTCTTGCTCATGAGGAAGACTTTCCAAGGAAGCATTCACCTACAAGTTGCCTTTAAGCATGAATAAATTTACAAGCTGAACCATCCAACCACCAACATTATTAAATTCAAATGAGCTTAATGCACTTTATTATTCTAATTCATTGATATAAATCAGTTACTTTGTTGTTTACCATTTTCTGAACACCCAAATTATCCCTCGGTAAGAGGTTACTGATTATAAACATTGTTTTTTTGACCAGTCCATCCTGTCTCTGAGCCAATGTAAAAACACTTCCCAGAGGCCCTGGACCCTTGACCTCCCTTGAATGTGGCCTTTAAATTCTGTGATCATTTTTTTTATTTCTAGGTGGGGGATTGTGTTATTTATCTGGCACCAAACTCCAGGGCTCAGGGAATCCTCCTGCCTCTGGTACTGAAAGAATCATTTTTTCCATTCAGCAGAGAATTATAGAACAGGACAAAAATGTAACAAACAAGCAGCGCATTCATTGCACTTATTAACTATTCCTGAAACCTCTGTAATCTTTGTCTTTTCTGGGTCTAGAAAGAGGTAGTGGGATTAGGTAGCTCTACAAGATAATGATTGAATTATTTGTTTAATTGTATCAGATCCAATATTTTTTACTGGTTATAGACAAAAGCCTTCACTTTTGGCAAGTTCCAAATATGAAAATTTTTTTATTTGAGAATATTTTTCCTTCAACTATGAAAAAATTCTGCCTTCTATACACTGAGGCTGCAAGTAAATTTACACTAGATGACATGTAAAACTGAAGTAGAAGCCTGAGTTGCAGTTGCCTGAATGAGCACCTTTCCCTAGGAGCTTATTCTGCCTTATGTGGTACACGAATAAACATGTAAACATATTTACATGTTTTACCAGAATTAGAGCACATACTTAAGCAAACATCTGCAACTCTTGATGCAGTTTTTCCCCTCTACAAATAATTTTTCTTCACCTTGGCTATCTGAGGTTGAACTCTGTGCAATGAGCAGAATACCACAAATACTGGGCATTAAGAAAGCAACAGCTTCCTCCTCTTCAAGCAGCAGTTTGGTTGCCTTCTCAGATAAACAGCACAAAATAGAAGGTGCATTCAAGACATTTACACTGCTGAATTCTCATGTTCTTCTCGGATAGGCCTAATCGGTCAGGGATCATCCACATTTTCCAGACTGATGTTAATTCATATAAAGTATATGCTAAGGTTGTGAAGAAAAGTTATTCTGAAGGCAACTGATTGTCAACACCCTGATTCTACAGCTATACACATACACACAGAAAAACCACCTCTCAAAGTTCCTGGCTTGACACACCACCTTGATATTTTGAGCTCATTGGTTGCCATGTTATCCATGGCCATAAGGGGCAAACCCTCTACCATATTCTAGGATTCCTCTTCTCTTACCAATTAAAGATGTATTTTCTCCAATCTTCTCATAAAACTTGAACACCTACAAAATAATTTCCCTTATATTTATTTCTAAAAGAAACTATTTTTCCAGACTAAATGAAATAATAGTCATATTAGAATAAAACTTTCAATACCTGATAAAGTGACCCTTCCTGATGAGGCTTCCCCTCATGTGATGCATTCACAGATTTGCATTTCTACTTTAAACTTATTATTATTAAATTATGGGGACAGGGGAAGAGAGCAGTGTTATGTGATGGGAAAGTTTGCAGCAAGGAGTATAAAAGAAATCTTGTTACCCCTCTGTAATGAGTACTCAAAAGTAGGAAACTCATAGTGCTGTTATGTAGAAGAATAAGCTGTTATGTAGAAAGGCCAGTAGAAAGAATTAAAAGAGTGAAAAGTGGTTGTTTTTTGGGAATGGAGAGTAGAGGGCACAGGATGGGCAGATAATTATTTTAACACAAAAAGAAAGTAAATAATATGAGATAAATAGGAAGGACTGGGGTGGAGCACTTGCTTACCATGTGCAAGGTCTCAGGTTCCATTCCCACACACCAACACACACACCCCACACACAGAAGATACATAATAAGATAGAGGATCAAGTCTCAGAAGATAAATTCTCAGGCACAACAGCAAATATCAGAAGTTGGAGAAAGGAGAAGATGGTAGAGTCCACCTGGGTGGCCCAAAGTTATACACTGACCAAAACACTGAACAGAAAGACTGATTAAGAGCAGATGAAGCCATGGTGGAAATACAAGGGAGAAGTTCTTAACACCTTGCCCAAGGCTCACCATAACAGAATTGCATATTTTTATTACCTACTAGATTGGACACCTGTTATTCATTTTGTACACAACCACCACAATAGATTTTCCCAAACATCAATTCCCACCTGGGACAGCACCTTCCCTGGATATAGGAAAAAATTAATCAGGGGACTTCTTACTGTCAAACAGCATAGGCAGGAGAAATCTCACTTTTTCCTCCTACGTATTGCCTACAACATGCTCATGTACTCAAGAATATCTCCATAGGTAGAACACAGGCCTGTACATAACAGGTACCCTAGGATCTGCTCCTGCATCTGATTGGCACAATTTTCCCTGTGCCTTTGGGAGTTCAGGATTCCTGAAGCTATCTTGGCCATAAAACCCAGTCCTATTCCATTTCTCTATTTTGTTGCTGGTTTCCACACCCATCCTCACCTGTGGTTCCCACAAAATTTGTTTCCACTACTCAAGGTACCAGAAAGTCTAATACATCTTCCCTTTTGTCATATTAATGGCAAAAATAAGATTATGATTGACACCTCAAGGGAGAGCTCAAAGGGTTCAAGAAGGAAGAATACCAAAGCCAGTCACTAGAGATTGTTTAAACATGAAAAAACAATTCAACATGTTGAAAGTGATGATCTATACACATATATGATTATATGACCAATGTGATTATGAGACCCATGTGATTCTACATGACATACAACCAGAAGAACAGGAAGTTATACTCCATTTATATATGGTGCATCAAAATTCATTCTACTCTCATGTATAACTAATTAGAATAAATTTTAAAAAGTGAATGGAATCTGAATGTGATCCCTGACATTTCTAACTTGCACCCACAGAATTGAGACTCTGAGGGTACAGCAAAACATCCTCCAGATGACCACACCAGTTTACCCACAGAAGAGAACAGCAAAGGATATTTTGTCTGGATGGTTGGCAACTGATGCAAAGCTGGTCTGAGAAGACAAAGAATGACACCATGCTGAACAGTGGGCATCTGACTGCTGCCAGGGAGGAAGTGCTGGAAAAACTGACTTGACCATCATTGCAATATAGTGAAAGCCAGCAAATGCTCCATGGTATCCGCTATAGCTGCCTTCCTGGGATGGTGCTCTAGGGTCCTGACCCTGGACTTCCTTCCACCTGTAAGCCAACTGACTCAGGAGGTTGATGCAGGAAGATGTGAGTTAAAAGTCATCCTCAGCAATTTAGCATGGCCCTAAACAACTTAGATGAAGGCATGATTCAGGCTAAGAAATCTGATCAGATACCAGGGGTGAAAGTGATATATACCCCCATTGCTTCTAGCACTGCACATAAAAAAACAATGACCAGCACAGCACAATGGTTCATACCTCTCTGTCATCCCAGTGACTCAGGAGGCTGAGACAGGTTAGAAAGACTGCAAGTTCAAGGCCATCCTCAGGAAGTTAGTGAGATCCCATTCAACTCAATGAGACCCTGACAAAGTAAACAATGAAGGCTCAAGACATGTTTCAGTGGTTGATTGTTTCTGAGTTCAATCCATGTACCAAAAACTGGACTAAGGTGACTGCATAATATGGCAAAATGGAACTTGACAATGTTTACCAACCTCTCCACAGCACAATGAATATAGGGAAGAATCAGCTTATCTTGCAGATAGGTGACAAAACAAATGTTCTATGTTCTAATTCAAAATCTGAGACATGCAGATGCTAGAAGATCCAACAGAAAATAAAGCAGTTTCCTAATTCAAACCCAGTCTAGGGTGGGGAAGGGGAAAGGAGCAACAGAGAAAGAAAGAGGGAGCAGAAAAGCACATGATCTTACCTCCTTAAAAACATCTGAAAGGAAAAACCGAGCATACTATAACATGATAGTAGCAGTAGTGTCCTTGAAGCAGATCAAGCTATTTAAAACCAAACTGTGAGCAGAAAGCTGTGGCAGGCTCTGCAGCAATCTTGTGGAACATAGAGCTGAGAAAGTCACCCTTTAAATCATCCCAGCATATGCCCCCCTTTAGAAAACAGCATATTAACCAGAGGAGGCATTCCTTTTGTGGATCTTGAGAATCAGTCTAGAAAGAACTTAAGATGGATCTCTAAATTCCCTGAAGCCATTTTCCTTCACCACAAATAAGGGCAATAGTGTGTATGACATCCAGTCCTGGAAGTGTGAGCCCAGTGCTCCACACAGCTTCCTAAGGAACAGGAAGACACCAAGTGATTGCCAGTAAGTGAAGGCAGAAGTCAGATCTCAGATACAAGTGGAAGGCAGTTCTGACACTGAACAGAGAAAAGGGAAACTCTAAGGACTGCTGCTGCCACTGGCCACTGATGGTGGAGGGAGGTTTGTGAGAAGTTGCCCCAGTCCTAGAGGTACTGTCCCTCTAATTGCAGCCACATTCTGGGTGGAACCTGCTCTGGAGGAAAACTGTCTGGCTATCCAGGAGCAGAGAGGGACTAGCCACAAATCATAGCAGTATCTTGCAGAGAACCAGGATAAAAAATTGCCTTGGTCCTGTAATGTTTAAAGGGAAAGAGCCTGGATCATGATCATAACCAGTGGAAGGTTGGTCAGAATGGAAATCTATCTAGTCCCAAGGCAACCAAGAGCCATGGCACCTAGACTGACCCATAGTCACAGGTAATAAGTGCCTCCACACTGGCTGGACCCTGGCTTGGTCAGACTGAGCAAAGAGAAACAGTGCCCATGATCCTCATCCTGGGCAACTGGAAGCTGGAACCCAAGTGAACCAGCTGAGTTATTTCACTCAGCAATAAGGATAGGACCCCAGTGAGCTGGGTTGACCAAGGAGAACACTTCTGCCCACAGTTCACCTGCCAAGAATACACAACTGCAGGACATGTGTTAGGCACTACATCACATCAAAATCCTATAGATGTGAGTAGGTACATGCTAATCCATGACAATCACTGAGGCTGGAGGATTGCAAGTTGGAGACCAGCTTTGTTAACTGAGCAATATTTCATTTAAAAATAAAAATGGTCATAAGAAACTGGGTGGAGTCTGCCATTCAGTAAAAAAATCATCATCATCATCATAATCATCATCATCATCACCATCATCTGTGAATCATTTTTCAGAGTTCCTTCCCCAAAAAACTGACCTCTGCTGTATTTCCTCCATGCCCTGCTGCATTTGGCTTTCCAGCACCAAGTACCTTGTATTGTATTCCTTGTCCAGCAAGTCCAGCAGACCAGGGTGCCCTGTCTCTGCACTCAGGCTTGCTGCAAGGGTGAGAGACCCAGAACAAATTGTGACACACATTAATAACAAGTTCAAAAGATGCAGTGAACAAGAGTGGAACAGGAGATAGTCTGATGATAGGAAGCACTTGCTTTCACTACAGGCCCAGTGGTGTGTCAGACAACTACAGGCTTCCAGGAGCAGGTAATCTCCCTGAGAAAAGCAGATGGCCTCTCACCCAGACTATGGTGAAGCTGACCCATTGGCCATAATCTAGAGACAGCAGGACTATGCTCTGGCTCTGTGAACAGCACAGAGGGGGCCACATTCAATGCCTAGCACACTGTACACCAACTAGTGCCCTGTTGGTGGCACACCTGTGCCGCAGACTCACAGTTCTGTCCGTCCATTGAAGGGATGAAGTCTACTCCACCTGGAGGCCACCCAGCAACTTCACTCCCTTTCAGTAAGAAGTAGCGTGGAGATGTCCTTGCCCACTTTCCATAGAAACAGAAGCTAGAAACTGACAGTGGGGAAATGTAATGGGTTCACTTGATGCTTTGACTATATTCTGTGTCACTTTGAATCTTACATTATTTTCTTTTTCCCAACCTTTTTCCTGACCTCCCTGATACTTTATTTATTTGCTTTTTTTTTTTTTTTTTGTATCAAGGAATAAACCCAGGGGCAATTAAACACAGATCCACATCCCCCATCCCTTTTTGTATTTTATTTAGGCACTGGGTCTCACTGAGTTTCTTAGGGCCTAACTAAGTTGCTGAGGCTAGCTTTGAACTCTCGATACTCCTGCCTCAGCCTACCAAGCCACTGAGATTATAGGTGTGTGCCACCATGCCCAGTTCTCCCTGAAATTTTTCCCCTGATCTTTTCCCTTACCTTCTCCTCCCTGATCTTTTCCCCAGTCTTTTTTCCCTGAACTTCTCTCATCCCTGCTCTTCTTTATTCTAAACTTCTCCTCTTTGATCTTCCTTTCCCTAAACTTCTCCCTGATCTTCCTTTTCCTGGACTTCTCCTGCCTGATCTTTTTTGTCCTGATTTTCTTCCTGATCTCTCTCCATAATCTCATTTTCTCTAAAACAACACTTTAAAATGCCCCTGTTCCTCATGATGGGCAGAATTACAATCTTTCAGTTCCTGGGACATTGATTCATTCTGAGTTGAGTTTTGTACATGATGAGAAATAGGGATTTAATTTTATTTCTCTGCATATGCATTTTCAGTTTTGCCAGGACCATTTGTTTCAGACATTATTTTTTCTCCATTGTAAGTTTTTAGCAACTTGGTCTAGTATGAGATAACTGTACATAGAGGGGTATGTCTCTGTGTCTTCTATCCTGTACCATTGGTGTACTTGTCTATTTTGGTGCCAATACCATGCCGTTTTTGCTACTATTGCACTGTAGGTCTGCATTGTGATCCCTCCAGCTTCCTCCTTCTTGGGAAGGAGTTCTTTTGTTGGTCCTAAACTGGTATGATTAAGATTTGGACCTACTTTTTCTTCCATTAGGTGCAGGGTCTCTGGTCTAATTCCTAGGTTCTTGATTCATTCTGAGTTGATTTCTGTGCATGGTGAGATATAGGGGTTTAGTTTTATTTTGCTGCATATGGATTTCCACTTTTCACAGCACCTTTTGATAAAAAGGCTATATTTTCTCCATTGTATATTTTTGGTTCCTTTGTGTAGTATGAGATAACTGTATTTATGTGGGTTTGTCTTTCTGTCTTCTGTACTATTGGTATACCTGCCTATTTTGGTGACAAAACCATGTCTTTTCTGTTACTATTGTTCTGTAGCATAGTTCAAAGTCTGGCATTTTGATACCTCCTTCTTTACTCTTCCTGCTAAGAATTGCTCTGGCTAGAGTTTCAAGGACAATATTGAATTGAAGCAATGAAAGAGGGCATTTCTGACTTGTTCCAGTTTTTAGAGGGAATGTTTTCAGTTCTTCTCCATTTAGAATGACATTGGCCATGGGATTAGCACAGACAGACTTTACAATGTTCAGGTATGTTCTACTATTCCCAATTTTTTCTAGTATTTTGAGCATGAAGCGGTGTTGGATTTTATGAAATGTTTTCTCTGCAGCTATTGAAATGATCATATGATTCTTACCTTTAAGTCCATTGATGTGATGAATTTCATTTATTGATTTCTGGATGTTGAATCAACCTTTCATACATTGGATGAATTCACTTTGATCATGGTGCACTATTCTTTTAATATGATTGTATGCAATTTGCCAGAGTTGTCAAGAATTTTTGCATGTATGTTCATCAGGGATATTGGTCTGAAGTGTTATTTCCTTGATGTGTATTTCTTTGGTTTTGGGATCAGGGTGATACTAGCTTTATAGAATGTGTTTGAAAGGATTAGCTCTTATTCCATTGAATAAATAGGAGTATTGGTGGATAAAACCAATACTCTTCAAACATTCAAGACTTTGAATATCTTGAAGAACTTGCTGAGAATCCATTTATGGAATCCCCATTTCTTATGGAGAAAGGCAGCCAGAACCATACTGTATTTCTGGAAAATGAGAGGTAATTATGTATTAGGTCACTGAGGCCTAGGGTTTTGTCAGATAGAGCATGTACTAATAATTCTGCCATTTAACTCATGTAAGCTCACTTCACCTGAGTAAATCTCCAGGCCTGATGCCAAATCAGGGTGAGAAGTACTTACATTCATCAAACACTCTTGGTCAATATGAGTGTTCCCTGAGGGGCCACTGTTTGGCTTTGGAGTTGTAGAAAATATCAGAGAAATTGTGCTCACAGAAACTCTTTATAGAACTGGTACCCAAAATAGTACAAGGAGAATTTCTGCAACTATATAAATGATGTCTTGAAACAGAATTTTCAGCAATCCACTAAATGAGATATTTTATATTTACTTACTTGCTTTGCTTTGGTTTCAGATTCCAGGCATACACATCTCTGTCTGCTCTTATGCAGTGCTCAAAAAGCAATTTTTTTCCAGGTGGATGGTTACCCATCCATGACATTTAAACACTTCTACAATAGGAGAAAGCAGGAAGCACTTGACAGCTCATCACTGACAATCTGCCAACCTTATCACATGGGATAAAGAATCACCCTTGTCAGGAAAAATGGAGATGCTTGCTACCTGATATACTGGCTACAGTGTTGTGATCCTTAGAAACCACACTGTAACAGGAATACTGATGACACTGAAATAAATAAATATATAAAATTCTTTTCATAGCTCCAACCTTATCTTAGATTTTCCATGAGGCAATAAAAAATGCATTAGTTGACTGTCATGGCTGGAGTCTTCTTCAAGGAAACTGATATCTGTAGAGAGAATTAGGAAAGTGAAGTTTGACATGTTATCATTTATACAAGAATTGCTCCATTTGTAGTGGTGTTAACGTGACCTGTTTAAAACTCATTGGCTAGAAAGCAAAGCAAATCCTTGGAGAAATGAAGAAATGAAACTTTTAAAAGCACATTTATCTCAAAAACAAACATTCAAGGTAAATAATACTCAGGACAGTTTTAGCTTTACCATAAAACTTTGGTATTTTAGAATTGTTTTATACCAGAAATGTCAAGAATTTTTCACAAGTTATAAAATGTGTCCAATGAGAAAGATCAAGTAATTATTTTGTCAAAATGGGCTTTTTAAATTGTGCCTGTTCATCTGCAAAATCTCATCATTATTACTTGAAGGACACTAGTTATAAAGAGATCTTGGTGCCATAAAATACACACCTGGAGGAGCATCCTTGGGTTATTTGTGATGTTGTGAAAGTGTGACAGTGTGTGTGGGTGGGGGCAGAATTCTACAGAGAAACTCCAGCTGGGAGGTTGTCTAAAATATTCATCCTGTGGCTTGTTTTTCCAGATTTATCTGTGTATGGTTATGTAGAACAAATTAACCTGCTGTAAGACTCACACTCAATCTTATCACTTGGGAACAGGAAGATCAAATTTCATTCTTTGTCTACCACTGGGACAACCTACCACATAGATGGAGTCAGTTATTTCCTGGGTTCAGAAGTATGGTTCAGAAATGAGAGATAATAATGCAAAAAATTGCCCCACAGTACTCTGCTGATTGGTGGACAGTTAAAACTGAAAAGAGCTCTGCAGAGGGAGAAGTTATTTCTCTTTTTCTACAATTATCCAATTATTATGACCAAAATCTAGTAAGTATACTGCACACTCTCTTCCAGTTATCAATAAATATTTTATCTCTGCTAGCAAATGTACCATTTCTACTCAATGCTTTCACTAAAAATATCTCTCCTCTATCATTGTAGTTCATACCTCGAGTTCTGTTTGTTTGGTTTTTTCAAAAAAAATGATTCAATTGGTTAGTGTCCAACACATATTTATTGAGGTTTTTTTTGCCATGCCCTAAATAAATACAGGAGATTCAATGAAGAATTGATGATCTCTCTCTGGTTTTTTTTTGATGTTATATTTTCATGTGATTTTTATATTTTATGAGTGTGGGAAAATTACAGATGTTTAATTAGCACTCTGAAAAAATAGAGTATCCTGTAAATTAAAAGATGGAGGGTATTTGATTAGCACTGTGGATAAATAGGGTTGGACGTAAAATAAAAGACAGAGGGCATTAGGGAAAGCCAAGGGGAAAATTACTCTAGGTCGCAAGCAGTTTACCACTCAGGAAGTGGGAGGAAAAACTGTATATCAAATTGTCCCTCAACATAATATTTTAAAACTAACCATCTCCTATACATTTTCTGAATCAGGAATTGTTAGTGTCTAGGGGCTATTTCTGGCTAAAGAGGCAAGCTGAGGTTGTAGTCAATTCAAGGATCAACTTATGGATGTACATCAAACTCATGGATAAATGTGCTATCCACTTCATATCCTCACTGGCTGCTCATCAGGCATTTAAGTTACTTTCATGTGAGCCTCTGTACAGTTCTTCTTGTGAAACATCTTTCTAAAGCAGTGTACCACCATGTCTGATGTGTGTTCTTGGTTAGACAAACAAACCATGGTATGGCATGGAAGGATACACAGAAGGATGGAAATATCAGGAAGCAAGTATTGTTTAGGGCCATCTTTGAAGCTTGAAACCACAAATGACTATCATAGGAAACTTGGATTTTTTTTTGAAGAGTTGTCATTGGAAAGTGATATAACATAATTCATACTTTAAAACATTTACCCAAGTTATAATATCTACTCAAGATACTCAAATTTATTCAAGTTGCAGGGTGGTCAAAAGATAAGCAGATAGACACGAGGTTATTGTCACTGTTCCAGTAAGAGAACAAGATCTATAGCTGGGTACATAATGTTTACAGAAATTTGGATAAAGACATATTTAGATTATATTTTAGGTATTCCTAAGAGCATTCACTTGTTTTTCACACTAAATGTCAATGCAGATAACACCCAGCCTTGTTATTTATCAAACATCAAGTAAGAGTATTTTAAAAATTTATTCTGCACAATTAGAATTTAATCACTAGAAAATAGTAAATGCTTTAATTTTATTATCTATACCCTCACACTAAGATTGAGTCATGGTATAAATAAGTTACATGTAAGGATAAGTTCAAAATTGGCAAAATGTTATAATTATTATGAATGGTGTTAAGGCATTAATACAAATAAAATTAGCATTTATTAGGATCTTGTGGTATGTTAGGCATTAGTTTAAAGACATTAAACATTAAAACTATTCAAAGCTATTATTTCCCTCATTATATAAAAATATGATATTTGGAGAAATTAAGTGCTTTCTAGATTACTAATATGGTAGTTAGTTGAGTCAACATTGGAAAACAGGTTCTTTTTATTTCATATCCTACTCTATAAATCAATGTGGAGTTTGCTACCTCTATTACTGCATTCTTTTCCTCTGAATTTCTTGATGCTTCAACCATGTAGGTTTTTTTTAACCATTAACTTCATCTTTTCTTTTTTTTTTTTTTTGGTATCTGGAATTGAACCCAGGGAAAAGCACTGAGCCACATCCCCTGCCCTTATTTTATTTTATTTAGAGACAGGGTCTTCTTGAGTTGCTTTGGGCTTTACAAACATGCTGAGACTTGCTTTGAACTCATGATCCTTTTGCCCCAAGCTCCCACAGCTGGGATTATGTATATGTACCACCACATCTGGCTCACATTTACATTTGATGAGAAAATAAATTTCATTGAGTAAAAGTTGTAATACAAGGTGTAGTGAATAATTCAAGGTTTTTTTATTTTTGGACTGGGGATTGAACTCAGGTGCATATTAACACCTTCCTACATTTCCAGTCTTTTTATTTATTTATTTTTTATTTATTTTGATATAGGGTCTTGTTAAGTTGCTGACAGTCCTGTGAGTTTTCCTTGACTGGTCTCAAAATTGAGATCCTCTCCCCTCAGATGCCTGTAAGTAGTCATGATTATAGAAAATTGCCACACTGCACATTTGAATTTCTTAAAATACAATTGAAGAAAACATTCAGAATGCATTTCAATGGAAGAAATACCTATAATGTAACTTTGTAATTGAATAAGATGTTACAAAAAGGAAAGAGTAAAAGAATCTCTCTATCCAAGGTTTTGCATTAGGTAAAATTAAAGCTCTAACTAGGGAGGCTATTTGTATAGGAACAAGTCCTTAATTTTTAAATATAGAATAATCATCATTAACTTATTTAAAAACTTTGGATGGGTTCTATACCTCAGGTATTATACTAAAAAAGCCAGATGTATTCAAATTTAATTTTTCTAACAATCTCTCAAGGAAAATTGTTTTACATATTGAACACTTGGGCTCAGGATGTTCATCATATACTGGAACTTGGCACAGATGAGGTGTGGACATAGGACTGAATTCCAAAAGCTAAATCCTCCTACTTGATCACATTCTTTTCAGGTGCCTAATCTGTGTTCAGTCTGGAGGCCAGTAAGCAGACAAGACTTATTATGATATTCAAATTACTGAACTCTATAGGACCATAAAGTCTATTTGCTCATAACTTACATTCAGTTGTTAGGGAGGAATACATATTTCTTCATCTTCTTTGGATTAGTTTCTTTGCAAATATTATAATCTTTAAAATAGAAGACCTTTTTTTCTTTATCTGAAGGTGTCTATTGCTCTGAATATTGCTAGCATTCAAATGGGTTTCTGTTTTGTTAATATGTTTTGTTAAAATTCTATTGCATGCATTCTTTTCTACAGAAAAATTGCTATTTTTAGATACATTGGGGAAAATATGCCTACCATCTACTTCTATAGATGACTTTTAATTTTGATCTTACTGATCTCAAATAAATTTAAACAATGTGTTTTCCATATACTGCTTGTGGGAAGAATTTTTAGGTTACTTGAATATTTTCATGAAGTCACAAACTCTATATCCATTGATGTAAACATTATTTTAGGTAATCAGTTCCTAATAGGTTTTTAAGAATTTCATGTTTATTAGATATTTCAAAATATGAGTCATGTATAATTGTTATTATTACTTATTTTTTATTATTTTTGAAAACCCAAAACCCTTAAAACAGAAATATTTGATGAAATAATAATTATTAAATGCTGCTATCTTGCAAAATTTCTGACCACAATTTTTTACCTCAATTTTTCAGAATGATTTCTACATGTCTCATCTCATAAGAAACATTTAATCATATTCACAAACCATCTTAATTGAAATAATAATTTTGTAAAATAAGCAGCAACCAAACAGAAACAGCCCCTGAAATACCAAACGTGTGTCTTTTTATGTCTCACACTTGGACAAAAGACTGGGTGATGTACTGGATCATTTAATTTGTTAAAATAATCTGAGATCAGCAGTTAGCATTCAGTATTAAGGCTATTTGTTCTCAACCACAAGAGGCAAGTGGCAGTCTTTGGTTCTTTATTATATCAGTTCTTCTTCAGATTCTTTAGGAAACTGCTTTCAGTCATTAGGATTAGCTCAAAGAAATAAACTAAATTGGGATAAATAATTGACAAGTTGCCACATATTTATTTAATTGAAGTAGATGAGTATTAGTAAGTACAATACAGAAGATTTGTGTTTTTCTAATTGGCTAAAATAATATATTTTCTCCATTTCATGCTTAATGGTGACAGTATTTCCAGAGTATTATTTTGATTTTATTTTCAGTATTTTCCATTCTAAATTGGAAAAAAATGATTTAAAACAGTTAGGCCTTAATTACTATGTTAGAAATGTACAGTAATTTAAAAATGAAATTTTAATTAAGAAACAGACAGTTTAATGAACAAAGTTTTAGAAAGAAGTTAATGTTTTCTCTGTTAATAACCATAGAGAAATCATTTAGGATTAACAGAATTGATTACTATCCTTGCAACACATCACATGATACTTTCACTATATCTTTGTGGCTTTGAAACTTAGATATTTTTATCTTTCCCCCACCTTTTCCCTGACCTTCTCCTTGATCTTCTATTTTCTAAAATTCTCCTCCCTAATCTTCTTTTTCTAACCTTCTCCTCTCTGATTTTCTCTTCCTTGATCTTTGCATTCCTGAACTCTCCTCCCTAAACTCATTTTCTCTGAATCACCCCCATAAAAACATCCTGTTCCTGCTGATAGGGAGAATTGCAGACTTTAGGAAAGCAGTTTCCTGTTTCTCCCTTGCTAGCAAAGCAATAAATCATCTTTTTTCTTTTGCTCAAAATTGTGTCCTCATTATTAGATTGGCATCTGGAATAAGGACTGGGCTTTTGGCAATAAATTTGGCACCCTAGATGGAACCTGAGGGCAGCCCTTGCTCCAACTTTCTTGATCAGGTTTCACCTTCAAATGCTTCCCAAATCCATAAAGAGAATAAAAGATGACTGTTGAGTTTGTTGAGATCAGACTGCTAAAGAAATTTGGTGATGGTGTGAGTTTGCCTCAGACCGAACCAGAAGAGCTGTTTCATGAATAGCAGATGGGACCTAAGGACTGTCCCAAGAGTTGTTGAAGATCTTTTAGCTTTGGGGATTTCCTCCTTTTTTCCTGAACTGCATGAGTTGCTTTATAAGTTGTTTTACTTTGAGAAAAAAGAAACTAAATACAAGAAATTGTGACACCCTTTGCCATTTGGTCTTGGTCTTGGCCATTTGGTGTGCACACCTTGATTCCATACATCTAATTCTTCTTTTTGGGAACATATGAATGCTTCTTCTTGGGACATCTGTGGCTCCAGCTGTGTTGGAGTCATGAATCAGTGAGACTCAAGGACCTAGAGATAAGTACTCCCTTCTTATTGGTTCTAGTTTCTCATCTGTTTGTTGGCCTTGGTCTTTGGAATCCCTTCTGGTTTTCTGTTTATTTGTATATACTAATGCCCCTTTTGAGATATGGCTTGTACTTCACTTATTCTATTGTTAGTCTTTTGGAAAAGATCTTGCCTGGCCAATTTAAAGGTTTCCATCTGTGAGCCATGGTTTTGGGGTTCCTCTCTGGTTGTTTCTCTGTTTCTTTTTTGTACAATCTTGCAGTTGGAATTGGTCTGTTGGAACTGGGGACAGGAATGTTCTCCCCTTTTTAGATCTAACAGGGGACCCCATTTTGCCAGGGAATATTTTTTATTGGGGCAAAGCAATTCTTGCTATAACAGTTTCTCATTCAACTAAATGCCTGGAGAGAGTTGCAGGATCAATAACTGGTTAAACAAACAATTGTTGCTTAGTTTATAGCAACATAGTAGACACCCTAAACATATGTGACATGGTATATATGTGCATCTGTGAACTTTATCTCTCTAAGCCTTGTCTAAGTTTTCTGTGAAAATTCATGAAGTGTAGGTTTATTTAAGCTTACCAGCAAAACACCAATAAGTGTTCTCTTAGATACATTGTATCTGACATATAAAGGCAACACTAGCATTTGAAGACCTGTCCTATATCTGTTTGCTTTAACTAAGTCAATTTCTGATCATTAACATTGTTTTCTAAATGTAAAAGAGATTTAAGGCTATCTTTTGATTTTTGTTAACCCATGAAGACCTGTGATTATCGTCACCATACACTATTCTAAATTCTACCTTAATACTTAAACTTAGTCAAATGTAAAAAGTCTTCTTTACAGAGATCACTTTGCCATGTTGGTGTAAGGGATCCCATGGAAACCACGCCAGACACAGGAAATCACATAAGGGAGTTTATTAAGCAAACAGAGTGTCTCCCTGCAGGGTAAGAGAGAAAATGAGAGGAAAAGAGAAAGGAAAGAGAAAGGGTGCACCCAAGAAAGAGTGTGAATGCAAGGAGGATAGAGAAAGTGAGTCAGGGGGAGAGAAAAGCAAGAGAGAAAAGATGGCAGTGAAGCTATCTTTAAGAATCCTGCCAGGCTAACAGGGGACCAATAATGGAGAAGGATACTTGCAAGCTGACTGATGAACCAATAGTTAGCTAGGATGTTCACAGACTGACAGTAGTTGGGAGGCAGGGAAAATGGCTGCACTGGAGAGGGCGAGGAGCAACTTTGTATTACAGTTGGTATTCTCCAAAGCACAATTAAGGGTAGCAGAAGACTTGCATTTGTATGGAAATAACAAATTTGATTGGTATTTATTCATGTGTTTGATGTTTTATAGCTAAAGTAACCTGTTGTCAATAAGTTATATGTCCAATTTTGTATGACTTTTCACACTGGAATTGGAATTTAAATGCATTTTTGGAAGGTATTAAAGAGAACCTGATCTGTTCAAAGGTGATATTGTAAAACATGGAAAGATTCTGCCAGTTTTTATGTAAAAGTAAAATTAAAAATTGTCTCAGTCTGTCTTTGATTTATATTTTCAGATGTAATGTTGTATTGTATTTTTTGTGAAGAGTCTTATCTTACTAGATAAGATTCTACCTCCCACTTACTCCATGTTACAATGTTTCCAAAAGAGTCTAGATGTCAGCTTAAAGTTGTGTTCAAAAGATTGATTTTTTTGTAGAGTATTTTTATCTCAGAGAGGGAATATAATATATACCTAAAGGTTCAACAGTATAAAAGTCATTTTTCTTGGATCATAGCCATCAAAAAAACTGAAGATTTTTTTGCTCTGTTAATTTCATTTTGTATTTTCCATGTAATCTGTAGAGTATAAAATGCTTACTTCCAGTACTAATACTAACCCCAATTAAAGTAAAGGGGTATCTGTTCAATTATATATACCTGTTATAACCTGTTACTCTCTCTTTAAACAGGTGAAACTGTCTTACCTGGTGTTTAAACTCAAAAACATGATGAACAATGTAAAAAAGTGAAAGGGTCAAGGAAAAAGCAGCCAGTATTTTGGCTTTTCAATCTAAAGTCATCCAGGATTCAAAGAATGACAGGACCCTCTCTGGGCTCTGCACCTCTGGTGAGTCACCTGATCTGCTGATAAGGGATATTGAGACAACTCTAGAGAATAGGAAGTTAACCAGTATACATTCTACTAAGAGATGTGTCAATGTCAATGAAAATAACCCTGATGCATCCAAGAGAAGCAACATATGATCAGTCAGGCCTCAACCCCTCCTTACAGTTGTTACATCTTGTACAGGAAAACTAAAGAAGCCAGGATGCTTGGCACCTTGTCCTCAAGAGTGATCTCTAAGGAATCTCAGCTGACATTTAAGAGTAGGTAGGACAAAGTTCAGATTTGACCAACTTGTTCTCAAACACCTGGCAGGAGAGTAAAACCTGAGCACAGTCCTACATGGACATTTAAAAGGAAAATCAATGGTTTTTAATATAACTTAAGAGGTATACTTTTGTGTACCCTACCAAAAGTAAGAAAAGCTGGACGTTATCATGGAAATGTTCTTAAGTAAGAGTGCTTAATAATAATGCAAGAGTTTCGAATTTCTCCTGAGTTAATTTCAGTCTTATTTCATAGACTTACAAATCTTTTTAACCTCCTACATTGATGATCTTGATCTGGTTTTCACTGATAAGTTTATGAGTTACAGTTCACATGGTTTTCAGACTGAGTGAAATCCTAATTTTTTTGTGCTTAATATTTCCAAAAATAATGATTTACTGCCCTGTTTATTGTGAACTTAACATGAACTCTGCCCTATGTATGCCTGTTCAGTCACATGCCATCTGCCACTCTGGACCTCTTGACTGCTCTGATGCTGAATGCCCTTAACTGTTCATGTACCACTTGATAGAGAACAAGTACTTTGGGATACTTCCCCTAATTTTTCCTACTTTTGGGAGAAAAGAGATTGGAGATATTGTTGCCCACTTTCCATAGAATAGAAGCTAGAAGTTTATAGTGGGGCAATGTAACAGAGGATCACTTGATGCTTTGTCACTTTAAAATGATATATATTTTTCTTTTTCTCTAACCATTTCCCTGACCTTCTCCCTAATCTTTTCTCTAAACTTATCCCTGATCTTAACCCTAAACTTCTCCTCCCTGATCTTCTTTTCCTAGATTTTCTCCTTCCTGAACTCTCATTCCTGAACTCATTTTCTCTCATTCACTTCTATAAAAGCCCCAGTTCCTGATTATGGGCAAAATCACAGTCATTGGAATAGGTGTCCCCCACATTTCTCCTTTACTAGCAAGGAAATAAACTATCTTTTTCCTCTTCCAAAAAACATCCTCATTATTGGATTGGCATGAGGCCCAAGGACTGAGCTTCTGGAAACAACATCACACCCACTGAAGTCATCACTAGTCACATATTTCTTTCAATAAGCAAATTAACAGCAAAAATTTATGTGTACATAAGAGAGATTTTAAATAAGCTTCTGATTATTAGTTTTCACTACAATTTTCAATAGATATTTGAGGTGAATTTGCAATTTCTATCACAAAATGTAACCATAATTCCTCTCTGTATAAAAAAAGGAGGGAGATTACTATTTTATAATATTTCATGGTATTTTCTTCCATGATGCAGGTCCTAGCCTACCCATCTTCTTAAAATTTGGAAGCATTAAACTACATGTAGAAAATAGTAATTTACTTGGGGAGATTATTTTTTTTATAAGCTAGAAAAAAGGAATGAAAAAGGAGCATCTCAGATAAATAGGGAAGTCAGTAGAGGAGAGGTAGGGGATCAAGATGGAGGTAGGGAGGGAAAAAGAAAGAACCGGGCAATACTGTTGAAAAAAATATACTGTATAAATTGTGAAGATACCATTGTGAATTCCATATTTATGTATAATTATAATTCACCAATAAAATTGTAAATAAATTAAAAGCAAGGCCAGAAGAGTAGAGGAAGGGGAACAGGATAAGGAAGGTAAAGAAGACAAGGGAAGTACAAGGAAATGATTTAGAGTAAATGATAATACATGCAAGGAGAAATATGTCACAATGAGAACCACTGTTATCTAAAATTAAATTGTAATGACATTACATAAAACTAAAATATTAGAATTTTATCTATTTTAGTGTAGTGCAATTCCAGATAATAATAGCAATACTGTTGCAGCCAGAAGACAGATTCATGTTTCTTAATGTTTATAGGATACCACTATTTCAGATTGAGAGTTAAATTTGAAGTACATTATGATCCTTGTACTGCTCACTTTACTATAAAGCTTTATTGGAATACTTGTTTTAGCACTTGTGTGATAGACATTCTACCTTTATATCCATAAATGTTCATGATTTTTCTCTCCCAAACCGATAATAAAAATAATTATGTCAGAAATTCTTGTATCTTGGAGTAGTCAAAAACAGATATCCTAAGACCAAAAAGTGACTTCCATCCATTTTGTACATAGGGATCACAATTTTCAGGTCTTTTTGCAGGTGTGTAGGATTTCAGAACACAGGTAAGCTCAGAATTGTACTCTCTCCCTTCTCAGATTCTAGAACTTCTGATTAATTTTGGCAAGTTAATCTCTCTGTAGCTTCATTTATTTATGCAAATATTATTTGAGAATTAAATTAAAAAACATTGTAGACCTTTAAACAATGGCACCTGGTAGGTTTTCAGTAAATACCAGCTATCATTTTTGGTTGAGAACAGAAAATATTGGTACACTTGCTAAAATCAATATTCATGACATCAGGAACGGGTACCCTTTGCACATTTTGATGTACAGAAAGGACTATTGAATTGACTGTTTGTAATTCAATAAATATTCAAGTTTGCACATGATATCTAATTCAGAGACCTGAATAAAATGTAAATATAAAAAAAAAAGTTTCTCAAATTAGTTATATTTTTTCTTCTGTTACCTAGATTTCATCAAGAAGTAAGATTTTTGTCCATCTCATTGTCTTCTAAGTATTTAAGTCTCAGACCCATCATGAGAATAAAAGCTGTCCAAAATTCAATTACCTGTATTAATGGCATAATGGAAATTCAGTAGAAATTTTCAAAAAGCAGTTTTAATGATGACTTTTCAAAAGGCAGATATCATCAACATTCACAGAGATGAAAGATGATTTCGTCAACTGTATTCTTCCTGTTTTTGTCTTTGCTAGCTTAGTTTAAACTCTGTTTCAGGCCATGGGTTTTCAGAATTTTGCCAGACTATAGGATGACAAAGTTAATAAAATCATAAAAAGTAAAATTTAAAATTATCTACACTTGTAAATATTAGAATATCTCAAAACAATGAAGATGAAAATAATATGATAAATTTTATTTATCATGGTAAATGATATGATAAATTTCTCTAAGCTGAGGATATTTTAGAACATCTACTTTAATATATATTTGTAAACAATTTAATATAACTTGGTAATTCCAACCAATTAAGACTTTAGAAAGTAAGGAAGTTGGAACTAACCTATGAATTTTTAAAACCACAATAAATTTAAATTAGATGGTTGATCCAAATGTATTACATACAGAAGACTAAAATAGTTATGCTAAAATTTTTTTAAAAAACTTCTATAAACAGAAGCATGAGGTTGAAATAGTTCCCCAAATATTTCAAAGGCCTTCTTGGGCCTCGGTATTCAACCATGTTACAACGTACTCTTCTAGACACTGAAGATGAAAACCAGAGACATTCTCTGACCATGGTTATTTGCAAATGTCCTATTATAACAAATCCAGAAGTTCCTATGAAATTTAATGAATAAAATATCAATAATTTTGTTTGGTTTTTATCTTTCAAGAAATAATAACTTATATATGAACCAGAGAATAAAACTAATGGATATGTGAACAGCAAACCCTGTGGATGAAATGGTAGAAGGCAACATCAATTCTGTAACATTTTTTTTGTCTTCGGCTAGCCCACAGTCAACTACATGACCACTCCTAGGTATGAAGTGCTACTTTTCCTGTATTTGCTTGAATTCACCACTGTAATAATGCCTATAAACAAAAGGAAAGATTCAATCAAATTTTGTTGCTATAATTTTTGAAACATTTTATTCTGATTTTGTTTCAATACCTTGAAACACACACCTAACAAAAATACTTATGCACCTCTTTTCTCCAATAAACTTTTGGATTAATATCTACAAAATTCTTGTGCCAATATTAGAAACACTTCAGTCACAAAATGAGTTTTCAACAGTGATTTTAAAAGGGTTTAAAATGCTAAACCAATTTGTCTGAAGGATAATTTTAGAAATATGTATATCAAATAGAGTGGCACACTCTCTAGGAATCTGCCTGCTCTGCATCCCTTTTCTACTGGATTGTTCCTTGTTTAACACATTGAGATTTTAGACCTCACACTTTTTTTTATTAACTTACTAAGGCAGAACTTAACTGAGGCAAATTTCATAACATGTTTTGATTAAATTTTAATTTTTAGTTTATACTATTTGTATTTTTAACAAAATGGTTTTTCATATACAAATAAAATGAATATTACAAAATATTCAGTTTTCTAAATTGTCTCCAGTTTTGACTTGGTATCTAGAAATGTATCAATGAACATCAAATTTATATTTTATTTGGTAGTAGTTTTTCAAGTCATATTACTTTATGAGACTGTGGAGAATATATAAATAAAGAATATTTATATTCTTAATCTGAATGTATTTATTTGGAAATGCTCAACTCAGGGTGAGTATACCATTTCTCACACCTGTAATTTTCAGCAGCTCTGCCCCAACTCAAGTTTTCATTTTATAGTTAAAGAGTAAGTCTTCATCACATGCTCTTCAGATTTTTATTTTTCTTTACTTTCCACTATCACCACACTACCTGGGCCAAGTCCTGAAGTCAGATAAATATAATCCAAACAGTTATTTTCTTATAAAGCAGAGGGTTGCCAAAAATCTCTATAGCCCCATAAGGTAATGAGTGTATCCTCAACACTGTTATAATATTTCAGAAAAACATTTTATTTCTTGCAGCAGTTCAGCCTTTCAATGCTGTTGAAATGTGATGTGAATCATTTGTACCTTCATTCACCCATGCTGCAGGGACAGTGAATATGTGTTCTAGTGGGCTCCATCAATATCATTGGGCTGTCATGAAAAAGTCACAGATGGGGTGAAACAAATTTATTTGTGCCAATTCCAGAGTCTCTATATCAAGATGTCTTCAGGAATGGTTTTCTTTGAGGTCCACACTTTGAAATTTATATTGCTCTCTTTTGAGGTAAGTGTGTGGAGATTACAGAGTACAAAAAAGCACACCACAGGTGCAAAGTCTGAGTATGACTAAGAAAAGAATTAAATTTAAAGGCTCATAAATTTTAAATAAAAGAGACCTTAACCTATAAAAGATGCAGGGTGCACTCACTTCTTGGGACTTTAGAACATTGGCCATGGCCCCTTTCTCCTTCCTGGGAGAAGTCTGTATTGTTAGGGGCAGTTATGGTTCATCGATAGCTCCCAGAGAAATGCTCCACAGACACAGGTCTCACACGAGGAACTTTTATTTTATGCGGACAATTCGCGTCTGCTCGGGGAAAAGGAAAGAAGAAACAGAAGAACATGGTGCATGGTTTCTCCTCAGATATTGGAATTTCACGGTCTGGGAGGAACCAATCGCGGAGGAGAATTATTAGACTGACTGATGGACCAATTACATATTAGAACATAATGTGGGAAGCAGGAAGATTACAGCAACGTAAGTCAGAAATTCCTGTAACATAGGAGGCGGGAAGAATGCAGACTGACAGGTGATGGAGAGACGAGAAATTCCTGTAATGGGAGAGGTGGTGGAACGCAGATCGACAGGTGGTTGGGAGGCCGTATTCCTTACACTTTATATTATTTTTATTCATGAATAATATAATGGTGTACATAATCATAAACTGAAATGGCAAAGTACACCAGGTTATTGCAAATGTTCTGCTGGTTGGACTAGATCCAACTTCTGGAAGAAAACACTGTCTTAAAATAGCAACCTGAGGCTCTGCAGTGCAATTCCCAGACCTCAAAAGAGAAAACAAAGCTGCAACAAAGGACCTACCATTTGTTTTTATTCAGGTGCATTGGTTATTATTCACTGTCACTCACAGGGAAGGCTCCCTGGTCTCATACCCCAGAGCCATGGTCTGAATCCCTCTCCAATCCTGTGTGCTGACTGGGAATTGGGGGTGGGCTTCCACTGCCTTCTCCTTTTCTCCTGAGTCCACCATATAGGCCATTTGAATCTAGACTTCACTCTCCTCCTTAGGAGCCCCAGGTTGTTCTGCTGTGCAGGTGCTGAAGAACCCTAGGGAGAAGGAATGACTCCTGAACACCTGGAAATGGTGAGTGGGCAGTGGCATCACAAGCCTGGGGATGGAGGCTGTTTGAACAATGGGACTGGTTGTAGCAGAAACCAGACCTGGCAAACTGGGACTCTCCACAGTTTCTGGAGACTGCAGGTCTGAGCCGTCCTGTGGGTCAGTACACCCTCCCTTTTACAGGCCATCCAGGTGGAGAACATGTCAGTGGCAGAGAACCCTCACTGCCTTGCAAGATATTCTCAAATACTGTCTCACTGGTGTGTGCCTGTGACCCAGCATCTTCCCAGATGTTGGTGATTGACAGGGGTGCCCATTATTGTAATCAAATCTCCACATGCCATTTTCCTGCAGGAGAGCAGCTGTGGTCTGTAGGGACCACCTTTCCTTCTGAGCTAGCTAATTCTCATTTTTCCTTTCTTTTTCATTTCCTTTCTGTTCTTTTTTTCTTTTTCTTTTCTTTTTCTTTATTTGTGTGTGTATGGTGCTGGAAGTTGATCCTTGGGATACTTTACTACTCTAGTAATTTTTATTTTTTATTTCAAGATAGGGTCTTGCTCATTTGCTAAGAGTGTCTTGTTATGGTCTGATTTATCTTGATTTTTTATTTCAATTAAGTATATGATTTTTAAATACATATGGATTCATAAATGGATTTAGTTTATATTATGATTCCTTGTTGATTATTATAATAGTGTATTCACAATATACATGAATATCAGGTAATGAGAAGTATTCCTTTTGGTCTCATAATTGAAAAATTTCTAGGCTAAAATTATATACAATTTTGTGAATGAAATTTAGAAGTTTATGGTATCTTATTTCATTAAAAGTAAAGCATGTTGATCTTTTTTTTATTATTGCATTATAGTTATACATAATATTGGGTTTCATTTTTCCATAATTATATAAGCATGGAATTTACTTTGCTCCACTTTATTACCCTGTAGTTTCTCTTTTCCTCTCCTCCTACTTTCTCCTCTCTTCCATGTATTTATAGTTTTATATATTACTGCTTTATAGATACACATAAAAGTAGAATTTATTGTGATATATTCATATAGGCACATAGCAGTTTTACTGGGTATATTGTAGGTAAGTTTAGGGAAAAATTGTCTTCCTTGTGATGATGAGTTTTATCATCTACACATGGGATATTTGTTTCATGTGCTTCTGCTGATACTTATTTTATCATAAGGTCTACATATTTTCTTTTTAAACATGTATACATGGGAAATATTACATGCATATTGCACACATATAAAACTTAAGCATGGTGTTTTATACTATTTCTTAAACTGAATATACTATAACTAAAAATTTGACCCCTAGTAATCAGTTTTCCCACAGATAATTATTTTATCTCTTCCAAAATTTACATTCAGTTGAACCATGCCCCTGGGGTTGTATGGTTGGTGTTTGGATGAGTACTGTTGTGTTCATACCTGTTATCATGGTCACATATGTTGTAATTTTAGGAAGTCTGTGACAGTGAGCATCATGTATCTACAATAGCAATATTTTCCACAAATAATAATAAACTCCTTGAGTTTAAAAGTATTCATTTGTTTTTATATCATCATCAATTATTTTGCCTGTGATGGAATTCTATATTTCTCTAAATATTTTTAATATTCCTTTAGATATTGATATTATTATTATTATTAAAGGCTTAGATATAGATATCCCCTGTATTAATTCGCAGTTCAAGGCATTTGCCTGAATTTCTTTTGTGGTTTCTGTCTTCAAAGTTAGGAAAATATATTAAAAAGGCAGATAGAATTGGATTTCAAGAAATAAAAGGTTTTGCATTTAATTAATAAAAAATTTACATTTTTATTCCCCTGAGTTTTTATTGTAGATATCTTATATGTTTTGTATTTGGAGATTATTTCAAATAAAATTCTAAGGCTTATCTATTGAAATTCCAACAGAAAATATAAATAAGAAAAATCTCACTTCCCTAGGGCTGCAGGAAAATAAATACATTTTCTCAACATCATTTGTTAAGTAAATGTTGAATGACACATTCACAAAAACATCCACTCCTTCCTTGAAGATTTTTTTAATGTTTCTGACAGTGAATCATGGATTGTTTTATCTGGAATTTGGACCTTAATACAAAATCATATAGGATAAGATTTGACATTCCAAGAAATATGCATTATAATCTATTGTTTTCTGAATGGTATGTTGTAGAGATAGCAATAAATGGACATTTATATTTTGAAATAGTTACATATATTTTATTTAAAATTTATGAGCCTTTAAATTTAATTCTTTTCTTAGTCATACTCAGACTTTGCACCTGTGGTGTGCTTTTTTGTACTCTGTAATCTCCACACACTTACCTCATAAGGAATCTAGGTTGATAGCTCAGTTTTTGAAGAGTTACTTAACATGAGAGTAGGAAAAACATTTGTATTGGTATTGGGATGTCTTCTCTAGGTACTCTCTTAAAAATGGAGTGAAAATATTTCTTCAGACACATTCTCCACATCAGGAGCAAATCAGCCTTTGAGGAGGTTTGAAGGGATTTCATATAGTTCTGTCTCTGGGTAGCTCTCTTTGTGCAACTGAATTGCCATTTAATATTTGGAAATCTATGTTTACTCATCCCTATAATGAGAAATAATTTTAGAGAACACAGATGGAAAATGCTCTTCATGGAGACAAGTAATACATGTATGTGCTGTGGCCATAGTTGACAAACCACCTGGAAAACACTGTGGATACTAATTGTTTAACCATTATTTGCCACTCATCTGAATTTTATTTCCAAAGTTTGTAATAACCTTTTCACTGTAGGCACCAATGTCATCCACATTCCCAGCATAAAAGGTTTTATCTTTCTTGCCTGAATTCCAAATGCCAATTCACTGGTGGTTCAAGGGGGTACAACTAATTGTGTTTCCTTGCACTGCTTTTATTTATGTCCCCAATTAAAGGGTTGTGTGCTCCACGCCTCTGTCAGCTATGTTTAGAAAATGACAGAAACATGTATTTTTTGCTAATTTGTACAGGAGGGTTTGGATTACTTCTTCTGGAGTCATTCCTTGTTATAAACTGAACCAAGATTTTCCCAGGTCCTAGAAAAGAACCCCCAAAACAATCAGGTAAATAAAAAGGCTTCATTTATATGCAATATATATGTATATTCTATATATGCACAAAGGATCAGGTAATTCTCTTACTTGCTTTTCTTTCACGCGAGTAATACAATTCCTTACCTGTATTTCTTCTCAGGTTCAAAAAACTGGAGAGACACTGCCCTGAATGAAATCAGGGAGTTTTAAGCAGAAAGCTTCCAGAGTTAGGTTTTCTCCCTCCAAATGCTGGCCATGGCCCACTCCATTCCAGATAACAGCAAGCATGCAAAATATAATAAAATCACACACACACACACACACACACACACACACACAAACACACACACACTCATACACACATACCATTAGAAATTCTGCTTTTATTTAATAAGAGCCACTAAACAAGTTCTAACACAATAAGAAAAGTTGTATGAGTCATGTGGTATAGTGGAGGTTTTGGGGATTTTAAATTAGGCACTTTGTTTTTTTTGTACAGGGGATTGAACCCAGGGGAACTTAACCAACATTTCCAGCAGTTTTAAAAGTTTTATTTAATGACAGGCTCTTGCTAAGTTGCTGAGTCTGGTTTTTGTACTTGCAATCCACCTACATTAGCCTTACAAGCTGCTGGGATTATAGGTATGTGCCACTATCAGTGGCAAGAAAATTTATCTTGATTCCAAGTCCACTTGCTCATTTAGGGGCTTTCAGCATAGGAAGAAAAGTATGATAGACTGGCAATTAGGTCTAAGGCCAAGTTGCAAAATAAGGAGTTGATCTTTAATCCTGAATCCTCACTGGCCACTCAAGTGAGGCATATGTCAGCAGTAGGCTTTCATGTTTCTGCAGAATATTTTCAGCCACTATCTGAAGTCCCTTTTGAGCACATATATGCCAGCATTCCAGCATATTCCCAGATTGTGTGGTGGATTGTGGAGAGGGAAGATCATCAGAATCACAATTCCATGTATTATTTTTCTGCAGGAGGAGAGTTGTGATCTGTAGTCTGTCTGTTTCTCAGTTCTTTCTTCTCCCTGAGCTCATTCTTCTGTTTTGGTGGGATTGTGATATTGTGCTTTGAACCCACAAGTCCTTTACCACTGAACTACCTCACCGGTACTTATTTTTTTTTTTTTTTTATGGTGCTGGGAATCAAACCCATGGCCTTATGCTTGCAAGGCAAGCACTTTACCAACTGAGCTATCTCCTCAGCCCACTTTTTATTTTTAATTTGAAACAGATGCTGAATCTGGCCTTAAACTTATGCCTAGACTCATGAGTTGCTAGGATTACAGGTGTGTGTGACCCTGGTTGAATCCTCCTAAATGTTCTAAATGTATGGGAAGCAAACTGTGAATTGAGGATGTGTGTATGTGTGTGTGTGTGTGGGTGAGTGTGTATAATTTTAATATATTTTGCTTTGCCTTCTCATATCTAGAATGGAATGGACCATGGCCAGCATTTGGAGGGAGAAAACCTGTCTCAGAGCTTAAACCTTTATATATATGTCAATAAAATCATAAAATTGCATCTCCCTTTTCATATTTTCAATGACAACTTCCCCTATCCTCAATATTATCAATTATTTTCCCCATTACATTTCAAATGAGCCAATTATTTTGTAATTTTTTTTTTTTTTTTTTACCAAGAACCTGATAGGACTTTCTAAAGAATTTGTTTTCTGGTTGGGTGCAATGACAAATGCATAAAATACCAGAGACTCAGTTGGCTAAGGCATGAAGATTGCAATTCCAAAGTCAACATCAGAAATTTAGGTTGAGCATAGGCAATTTACAAAGACCTGTCTCAAATTTTTAAAACACAGACTGGGTATGTAACTCATATTTAACATGGCCCTGTGTTAAATCCTCAGTACCATAGAAAAAGACAAAAACAAAGACTTTTGTTGCTATTATTGTTTATGAGAATTTTTCATGATAGAAAAGTAGAGAAAAATCACTTGACCTTTGCAAAAATATGTGCTTGTATTCTTCTTTTGTCTCTCCAACCCAGATATCTTTGTTAAAATATCTTTTTGTTGAGAGTTACCCTGATGGAATTCATGTGAGAAAGTTCTCCTTCCCTCTCTGATATTTTCCTGGAACTGTGTTTCAGAGCTGTCTGATGTGAGGATGCCACAGCTGGCACATCTAATGTCTCTTGAGGGTCTAGTGAATATCAGTACTTGGGTCTTATCTTGTTAGACAGCAGACTTAATTTTGGTGGTATAGTTTTTTAGGGAAGTAGCTGAGTGCCCTAAACCTGGAAGAAATCTCCTGGGGTACCCTTCATCCCAAATGCACATCAGTTGCTTCCTGACCTTGGCTACTGTGAATACTGCTACAGTGAGGATGAGAATGCAATCATTTATTTAACATACTGATTTCAAATACTTTGGAAATGCACCCAGAATTATTATTATTGTTTTAGTTTTTAAAGAACTTTCAACTTTCAAGGCTTTTTAAAAAATACTTTTACTGAATTCATTTCTAACGATATAAAGTGTTTTGTTCTTACATATACATATAATTAGGGTACTTGTTATTCTTCCACTTTTTGAAATAATAATTCTAACAGCTGCACTCAGGTCACAGAAACTCTTCTAGTTGAATGGTCCACTATAATCATGATGCAAGTTTGTTAGAATTGAGGTTGCCTTAGACTCATCAAAAGAAGGTGATGTGATACTATTTTACAAATAAACAGGGATCTGTACTTTTGTCCCATTTTCTTCAATCCTGGTGGGGATTTTAGCACATGGAAATGCTTGCATACAAATATGGAGTCTCTTCTTTGTGATATACTGAGATATGCACATCTGTATTTGTCTTTGCTCCCAAAGTCTGGAGGTTTAGAATGTAGTCCATTGAATGAAAAATTTGAATTTCAGACAAATTTCTTAGGGAAAGAATTGCCAAGTCCTGGAGTTATTAGTGAGATGAGTTGAGGAAGAGGGCTCATGAAGTACTTCACTTCCACTTGGGCAGTCAGTCATGTACTGTATTTCCCTTGTTAACTCTTTGGTGATGCATAGATAGGAGATCAACTGTTAGCAACAGACTTTTCATATTATGCTGGCAAATGTCTTTTGGGGAGAATTGGGACCCTTGAGTTTTAACTCCTCTTCTTCCCTGGTCCCATGAAATAAAATCCAGGGCTCTTGCATTTTCCTAGAAAACCACTCCTTTTCTCTGATTTTTATACTCATATATATCTAATCTCTTTCTCTGTGTGCACCAGTTAAATTAAAATTCAAATGACAGGAAACTTAGAATTAAATGTGCTATATTTATGACCCTAACTGTTTTCCTGTACTAAGGGTGACAGTGAATTTAAGTATCCCATCCCAGTTATACGGATCATTGCTCAAGGAATGCTAATGTTCTAGTATAACCAAACTTTCCTACTCATCTGATGGTAGATATTTTGTTTTATATGCCTCTAATTAACTTATAAATTTAAGAAAGATTCAAAACAGGATTAAAGATTCATTTGATATATCCATGAGTGGATAAAGAGTCAGGAGGTTCATAATTTGTATAATTTTATAATCATTCCTCTTAATATCTGCTTTCTGGTGGGTGGTGCTGGGGTATCATTCCAGTATTGCACACATTCTGCACAATTCCAACCAGTGGTCTGAGCCTCTAGTTCTAATATCTACCTTTTGGTTGGATTGTATCATTCATTCATATTAAATACTTTTCATGATATGATTGTAATTTACAGGCCCTTTATTGCACTTAACAATAAAAACCATATTTAGATACATATGGATTTACCTATCTAATTTTCTCTATTGTGATTTCTTGGTCTTTATATTACCACAATATTAAAATTTTATAGCATATATTAGTATCAGGTAATGATAGTTGGTACTTTGCTTTTATATTTCAGAGTTCTTGGCTAATATATATGTATAAACTTCCTGGAGAAATTTGGATGTTTTTGTATTGCTTTATTCTTTAATTTCTTTGAGATATTTTTATAGTTGACTTGGAGAAAATGGTCAACCTTATGATAGTTTTACCATCTATACATAAAGTGAGCAATTGGTTCTTTGATGTACTTCTGTGTATTTTCTCAAATTCTGCACATTTTTATATATTCTTACATATGAAATACAATATTCATGTGACAACTTTATAAAATATACATGGTGTTTTTTAGTATTTGTCAAACTGAATATGACAAAAAATGTGTCTAGCTTCCAGAACCATTATTTTTCACAGTTTATTATTTATTTCTTCTTAAATATACATCCCCTTTAACCATGCCCCTGGGTTTCAACTCAGGAGGAATATGGCTATTTCTTCATATGTTCAGGTGTTTTAATTTCAGTTTGTGTTTCTGCTGGTGATGTGTCATGTATTTTTGATTAAAAAAAATTCTGCACATGGAAAATAACAGTTTAAACTATATCTTCCATTTATGAGAATGGTTTTCTTGCACATGTTCATCAATACTGTTTAACTTTGTGTATATGATGTGATTTTATTTTACATTACCTAATTTCTAGAGATGTTTAGGTTTTCATGATTATGGAACACTTATATATGGTCTATTTAAAGTGAGTGTTTAAGTCTCTTGCCTGCTTTTCTTTTTGCAGTCTGTATATTTCTTCTTATAAGTGTTTGATTATATAAGAGGCAATTAGGTCCTTTTTTCTCACACCATTTTATGGTATCATTTGATGAATAAAATTTTTATTTTAATATTATACAGTTTATAAATTTAAAAATATTATTTTGTGTAATTTTGAAAAGAAATAACTTTTTGTTGTTCTTTTTCCCTTTTGTGATACTGGGGATTGAAACTGGTGTACTATTACAGAGCTATATCCTCAGATTTTTTTAAAATTTTATTTTCAGACACACTTGTTAAGTTTCTTTGGTTGGCCATAGACTTGCGATCCTCCTGCATTAGCCTCTAGACTACTGAAATCAGTTGTGCACCACCATATTCATCCTGTCTCATTTTCTTATGTCAACTTTTGGATGCTTTATAATTTCTCTTATATTTTACTTTTCATAATTCTTATATTTAGTATGTGAAATGGGTTATGTGGTATAAGTAAAGAATACAATAGCATTTTTACTATCATACAAATATCTCCATATCCTAGCATCTTTCTTTGGAAAGTGGCATTTTTTCCTCTTTCCTACACTATAATCTCTGTGATTGAAAACTGTCTAAATAGCAAGAGACTTATTAAGAGGTTTGTCTTGAATTCCACCATGTATTAGTTTTATTATTAAATCTACATTGATTGCTTTAACTTTATAACATCAGTCTATTGTTGCATTATGGTGATTTGGTCAGTGGTAGACTTCATGAACAACTATGGAATGGATATATCAAAGAACCTTACCATTTAATAGTCTGTCCCAACTAGATTCTCGTCATTACTCTCAGGTATTTGGAAAATAGCAGAATCATCTTAGAATGAATTTCCCAGAATATTCACATCATTATAAATATGCATGTATATGCAATTACATAGTATATAATTGATACAATTTTTACTAATTGAATTATTGAATTTACCAGGGTGTCTCTGAATTACTAAGTGATTCAACAAGCTATTGAGGCTGTCTTTGAACTCTTGATCCTTCTGCTTAAACCTCCTGAGTTATTTGGAATACATGCTTGCTGCACTACATCTGGCTCATTTGCTTTTTAAAAGCACCATTATTGACTTTGGTGATTCTGTGTTATGTTTATTTTCCATATCTTCCAATTTGACTCTTTTGTTTAGGATTTTCTTTTCTCTACTCTAATTTTTATAAAATTTCTTTGTTTCAAACTACTGGATGGATTATTTGCTAATAAATTCCTAGTCATTTTATGGATTACTGATTTATGTCTCTATCTTTTATTTTTAACATCAGCTTTAGATACATCCCACATTTTTACAGTCTTATGGAGGTTTAATTGACAAATATTAACCTGCACATATATTAAGTGTATACTTTTATCTTGTGGCAGAGATACATTTCCATGAAACCAGCACCACAGTCAACCAAATTTTCCATTATTAAAATATTTTCCCAGAAATTACATTCCATCTATGTGTGATCTACAAAGTGTATAAATGCATTCTACTGCCATGTACAAGTAATTAGAAAAAATAAAATTAATTAAAATAAAATCTTCCCAAATGTCCTTTTAAATCCCTTCTTTTGCTCTTCCTCACAGCCATTCATGTAATAAATTTGATTTTATTAGGCACAGGAAGAACAGGCAAACATTGAAATTATAGAGTTTCTTGAATTACCACAAAGGAAAAATACCATGTACTATTGCTTACATCAAGAAATAGAACATTAATGATATCCTGAGAACACCTTCATGCCCTCTTTCCATAATGTCTGAGGAAAAGTACTCTTTTCCTTTTCTATAGTACTATTTATCCTTTTTTAAAAACAAAGGAAGCAAAAAATAAAAGCATTACTCCCTTTGAACTTATTAATGCAAAAAAGTGGCAGAGAAAATGGAAGTTGTGGGTTTGTTTCTGACCCTGACCTCACTCCAGCCTCCTGCTCTCTGATAGGAGAAGTTGTGAGGTAAATCTAGAGATGAAGAAGGAAGAGGAGGGCTGGAGCAGGATGCAAGACTGGGGGTTACTATGAGAGGCTACCAGAGTATAAGTGGTATGAAGTAGCAAAAGAGCAAGTAAGAGGAGAAGTGCAACTGGTGACCAGAGGAAAGTTCAAATGGAGCACGCCAGATGGTGTAACAATGGAAGAGTTAGCAGGGAGTGTCAGCATCTAGACAGGTGGAAATAAAAAGGCTGGAGTAAAAATAATAGCATCTCTTGTGCAGTTCTCCAGACCACAAGCAGGTAAAATGTTTGCACCCTAGTTTTTTCCCACTCACTTTACAAGGGGCATTCCATCCCAAACCCATTGGAAGGGTTCTCCCAATGTCACACCATTTTCTGATTTCTGCCAATTGGAATTCACTTTATCTTTTTTCTCCTGTTCTTCCTCATTTTCTGCATATTTTTTATTCCCCTCTTCATACTCAGTAGGTACTATTTCCTCCTAAGCTCCCTTCTTAGCATTCTCTACCACTTCTTTTTTTTCTATTTCCAATTTGCTTTGTCCTTCAAATCCTTGGTGGTAATTACACAACTTCCCTATGCTTTTATCCTAGATGGTGCTGCGGCTCTGTTTGTACTTATGTGAAAACTGGATCCCTTCATCCAGGTTGTAAGGTCCTAACCTGCACAATGTGGTGGAAGCTGTAGGAAACTGTCCCAGAGGTAGAGGCAGCAGTGGTGGGTTTCAGTTGGAGCATTCTCATATAATAATTGTTTCCACTTATTTTCTGTCTAGGGGAATAATTAGTGTTTCATAGTATGTGCTCAAGTAGATAGCACCATGACATTTTCCAAAGTGACTTAAATTTTTACCTTACCACAGGAGACCTGACAATTCCAATCACTTAACACCTATGTGATCATGAGTTTTTTGAATATGTATGCTTGTTTTTTAGTTTTTCTTCCTAGTGAGTATACAATAGTCTTTTAGCTTGCATTTAATGTCCTTAAATAGTTTACTAATATTCATGCTTTTTGTTTAATTTTAATGTTTCCTCCTTTGTGTAATCTTTTGAAATTTCTCATCTGTGCTGTACTCTGTTGAGATGTACTTTTCCACAAAGAAATGGTTGAGAGAGGTTTTCTCAACCTCTTGTGGTACATCACAAGTGGCAATCACACTCCAAAGGAAGGAGAACCTCCTTTCACTGTATGATGAAGCTGAAAATTTCAAGGACTGTACCTTTTTTCTCATCTCTATTATATAGTCTTATAATCTATTTTGTCAGGCAGGTGTAGGGCAGGAAGTGTCATGAGTCTCTTTTAACTTCTCACAGGCAGCTTGGAATTCTGTTGTAAAAATCAAATGTTTTATTTATTCCTTTTAAGACATAATATAGGAGTTTACATATTAGTCCAAAATTGGGGACCAATATCTGATTGTTTTAGTAAGATTTTTTAATAACTGTGACCAAAATTCTGTACAAGAGCAATTTTAGAAAAGGAAAAGTTTATTAGGGGGCTAACAGTTTCAGAAGTCTCAATTCAGAGATGTTGGCTCCATTCCTCAGGGACTGGGATGAAGCAGAACAACGTGGCAGAAGAATGTGGTGTATAAAAGCATCTGGGAAGGTGGTGCCAGGAAGCAGAGAGTGCTCTTCTCAAGAAGGATAAAATATAATCCTCAGAGGCCTGCCCCTAGGGACCTTTCTCCTCCTGCCATACCCTACATGCTTGGAGTTATCATTCAATTACTTATTGAGGCTTAATGCACTGAATAGGCAAGACTCTCCTAACCTAATCATTTAATATCTAAACCTTCTTGCATTGTCTCATGCATGAGCTTTTGGGGGGACAACTAATATCCAGATCATAACACTGACATTTACAGAAACCCATGTGCCTGTCTCTAGTTTCTGACTTCTATAAGGCTTAAGATAGTCTTCTTTAAATCTGACATCAAAATTCAGGTCCATTGGATAATCTGGAATCCCAGATATGTGACATGTTTACAAAACTCAGCCATCTTAGTGGGCACCTCATATCCACATGTGGTGCAGCAATATAGTATTTGAAAATCTGAGTTCATAGTTGGGGTTGGCTATAAGCAGATAATCCTCATATTGAGAAAGGATTTCTTAAACCACTCATAACCCTTAGTTAACAATTTTGATAGAATTCTACTCAAAAAATTACAAAAAATTAAGTCTCTGTGTAAGAAAACCCAACAATACTGGATTGTTACTTTTGAATTGAAGTCCTGTCACTCAATAGCAGTAATTATCAGAGGAATGCAAAGGAACTCATCTCTTAAAATTGGTCTTAATCAGTCATTGTTAACTGGCATTACTAGTAGTAAAGTACATGGATTTGTTAATATTGAATGAATATCTGAAACTATGTTTCTTTTAGTTCTCAGATCTTCTTGCCCAAATTAGTATGCATCAGTGTGTTTTGAATTTTTTTAAATGGAAGATTGGGTTTTTGTAGGGTGTTTGGCAAATACAACCAAATCCATCTTTACGAACTTGTCCACAAGAGATTTCAACCCTATTAATACTTCACTTTTAAGGATATATTGTTTCTTCATGGAGTATTGCCACCTCCTTAAACAAAATATTGTTCGAGAAAATATTTGTCATCCTTCTCAGGTTCCCTTTGATCAATATAGCCTTATTTATATTTTTATTTATTTATTTTGACCATGGATTGTACCCATGTATCCATATCCTCAACACTTTAATTTTTTGTTTTTATTTTGACTCAGGGTCTCACTAAGTTGCTTAGGGTCTTGCTATATTGCATAGGGTGGATTGAAATTAAAATCCTCTTGCCTCCTCCTTCCAAACAGCTGGGATTAGTGGTCTGTGCCACTGTGCCTGACTCAGTCATTTCTTTTAAAAAAATCTCTATCACAAAATTGATTTTTGTTTTTATAAATTGAATATTTTTTTTATTTTTCTTTACCTGAAAAATTATTTTTTAATTTGTGTACATAAAATATAAATGTCGTTTGATTCAATTGATTTTATTGTCTTCTTATTTCCATTGCTCTTCTCATTTGTAATAACTGCCCTGCTCTGATAAATGTTTTAACATTCAAACTCTCTTTCGACCTTAATATTTCCTTAAATCTGAATCTCAGATCAAATAAACTTTGGTAAATATTGAACTCTACCATTTAATGGATATTTCATAAAATATCATAAAATGAATATTATTACTGCTATCCACATTATATTTGGTTTTTTGAATTAAAATATGTAAAACTCATAGAGTGTTATGTACACATTTGAAATAATGAGGCTGGCAAGTTGGTGTATTAGAGTGAGGCAACATTTCTCCTAGCTCAGTTACCCAGAACTCAAGTGGTGAAAATAGTACTTCTCTCTGAGGCTCGAAGTAAAAAAATCTTGAGACTGGAGGGTCAATGTGCTCTTGCTGAACCAGAGACTGTTCAACTCATTAAATTGATCTAAAAAAAGTTACAGCAAGTTTACCAATCATCATAGGAGAGCTGAACCAGGAGTCATCTTGAGAGTAAACTATAGCAATTCCAATTGATAGTGCAAATCCTGACCTGGGAGATTATGGTTAGGCCTGTGTACACCTATCTAAGCCTAGCAAAGACTTAACTGAGGTTAACAACCCAGGTAAAAGAAGAAACCAAGAGCATCTTTGCTTAGGTAAACTCCAGTTGCAGAGGTAGGGAGAACCCAACTCTCTCCAACACTTTGTGTCCTATGGCTCAAAGGATCTCATAAGGCCAGCTAAAATTAATCAGATATTTGATGTGATGAGTTTCAGTGCACATAGATCTCTTGATTAACTGCCTGACAGGTTCTCGCACTTCCAAGACCACAGCACCCACCTTTCCCCTGAACCCATCCAGTTTGGCACCTGCTGAGTCCTTGGCTTCCACCCAATATAGTGCCCTATCTGTTTTTGGCACCTGCCAGTTTTTTTGACATCCAACTGCTCCTGGCCTCTCCTGTTTGTCTTGTCCTATGATCACAATCTGCCTGGGCCCTCTGGACCCCAGAGACCCAGTATTCCAACCCCCCCAACCTCACACCTTTTGCACTGCTTGAATGCCTGCAATTTTACTGCTTCACCCATAGCCCAGTGTGCCAGGTTGCAATGTCCCTTCCATTTCAATCTGACCCAGGCACCTGCATTGCTTTCTGACCCACAGACTGGCCCAACCAGCCCAACATTTCATCACATGTCATGCCCAGTCCTTCTCAGATTGACATCTTCCAGGCTTTAGAAGAATATCAATTCAACAATGCCAGCAACTCACCACAAAATAAAGCAACCAGAACCTCACTAAAACTAAGTCCCTGCAACCAGGAACTCCACCCATGGGACCTTCTCTCATAGAATCCAATGCAGAGCACACACTGGTAGTGGGTGGAGAGCTCTTCCCATTCACTACTTATCTATTTTACATGAAGATAAGTTTAGAAGTCTTAGAAAACAGCTGTCAACTTGATGAACAACACAATAAAAATAAGGGCTCAATAGCCCACACCCCATACACCCACACTCACTTCACACCTCAAGAAGAAACAAAATTAGTTGAGGACAGAGAACAAGCACAAATGGTCACTATTTGTCCAACACAGTCAAAACAATTTCATAATTTCTTAACTTTTCATACAGTTTTTTTACTTTTTTTTTGTTTATGTTCCATTTTGGTTTTAGTGTTTTGTTTTACTTGAATATGTACTGATTGGTTCAAGAACACCTATACATATAAAGACTTATTACTCTTTCTAATTTCTAGCCTTTTTGTTGAAGGTTGTTATTTTTCATGACCAGTTTTTTGAGGGTCAAGGTTTTTGATTAGGATAGTTTGATTTTGTTTTGTATACTATTTTCCACCAATATATTCTCTATTTCTCTTTTCCTCCCTTCCTTTTCTATTGTGAACACCAAATTCTATCCCACTCTTCCTTTATATTCTTCTATTTTTCTCTCCCTCTTCCTCATTAACATGACATCCTATGTTACCATTTCATCTGCCCTATTTACCCTTTAAAATTGCAAACCTTTTCTACCTTTCTATCTCCTTTTTTCTTATACCAAATTGGTTCTTTAACATCTCTCAATGCTACTTGATGTAAATAATGTCTTCCCCTACCACCAATGCAAGAGCAGTAATTAATATGGCAGAAGTAATAGACAACACCTATTTTTTGACTTTGTGCCAGATATAATTTATGATTACTTACTTTTTTACTAATGAAAATTGCTGATCCTTCTATTTCTGCATATTATACTAAGTAACACTGTAGATGCCAAAATAGGAACTAAGTACCTAATCTACTGCTTTATAACCTTGGCATAGATTTTTACTATCATTGGCCTCTGCCCCCAAACTGTGAGGTGCTTATAACAGAGGGGCACTATAGACTTATAAGTTAGAAACTCTACTGCTTCAGATCCATCCAGATAGATGGGTGGACACACAATCAATATGAAAAATGAAGGACAAAACCATACCAAATAACATAGAATACCACAAAAACAGATTCCATTGACACAGCAATGGAGGAAAGATCAGAGATTGAATTCAGAAAGTTCATGGTTCCACTGATCTATGAAGTAAAAGATGACAAAATAAATGAATTAAGAGAGAGAATACAGGAATTGAAATGTAATTCAATAAGGAGATATAGATCCTGAAGAAGAATCAATTGGAAATTTTCAAAATGAAAGTATTAATAAACCAAATTAAAAATCCAATGGAAAGCATCACCAACAGACTAGAATACATGAAAGACAGATTATCAGGACTCTAAGAAAAAAGTATATAATCTTAATATAAGATGATTACATATAAAAGATGTTAAGGGACTATGAACAGAAATTTTAAGATAAAGGCTCTCAAATTCAGACAAAATACTGCACAATCTTAACAATAAAATAACATCAGAAAATGTCCAAAATCTTAAGAACAAAATGGAAAATTAAATACAGAAATCGTACAGAACTCCAGATATACAAAAGAGGCCATCTCAAGGCATATCATTTTGAAAATGTCTAACATACAGAAAATAAAATCTTACAATCAGCAAGAGAAAAAGACTGGTCACATTTTGAGGAAAACCAGTGCAAGTCTCAGCTTATTTTTTAACCCAGACCCTAAAAGATAGGAGGCTTTAAAATACTATATACCAAACTCTAAAGAAAATGGATGCCAATCAAAAATGTTATAAAAAGAATATTAAGGTTTTGATTTGAAGATAACATAAAAAATTTCCATGGTAAAGTTTAAAAAGAATTCAAAACTTAAATCTGACACTACAAAAGATACTCAATAAAATATTTCAAAAATATATGAAGAAAAAGCAAAACCAAAAGCAGAAACAAAACTAGAAGGATACTCAAAGGAGACTCAGTTCAAGTTGAAAACTAGAACTAAACCAAAGTGACAGGAAATAAAAAAGCATCTTTCAAAATTAATGCTGAACACAAATTGTTCAAACTCATCAAAGAAAGCCATAGACTTGCAGATTGAATTGGAAAACAAGACCCAATTTCATGTCTTCCAAAGACTTACACATCAAGAAAGACATCCACAGAATGAAGATGAAAGTTTGCGGAAAATATAGTATTCATGTCGTCTTCCTAAACAAGCAGGGGTTTCTTTTCTCATATTAGATAAATTTGAATTTAAGACAAACTTAATCAGAAGAGACAAAGAAGCCCATTATATTCTGCTTAAGGGAGCCATACAAGAAGAAAGAGTAGTCATTGATATTTATGTCCTAAAAGGAGCAGCTAGATATATCAAGCAAATTTTTCTCAACATAAAGAATCAAATAGGCTAAAACACAATAATACCAGGGAACCTTAACACATCCCTCTCAACATTAGATATCTAATCCAAACCAATAATAATACACAACTAAAAAATACCTGGACTTAACAGACATATATAGAATATTTAATCCATCAGTGACTGAATATAAATTCTCCATAGCACATGAAACATTTGGCAAAATATAATTAGAATTCAATGATAAGACAAAAAGTAGAAAAATACTCAAACACCTGGAGACTAAATCATTGCAAATAATTTTATTGAATGATGAATGGATTGCAGTATGAATCAGTGGTGAAATAAAAAATAATCTTTAGAAGTAAATGAAAATATGGTATGACATATCAAAACCTCTGGGCCACTATGAAGGAGGACATAAGAGGAAAGTTTATATTATTGAGCTCATTTATTAAATAAACAGGTAGCCACCAAATAAATAAACTAACATTTTATCTCAAGGTCCTAGACAAAGAAGAACAAATCAATAACAATATCATTAGATACCAGGAAATAAAATCAGAGTCCATCTCAATAAATTTGACATTATAAAAACAATTTAAAAATCAATGAAAAAAGTTGGTCCTTTGAAACACTAATTTGATAAATTTTGGCTCAGCTCAATGTAGGAAAAAGGGAACAATGGAAAAATTTTAAATCCATGATGAAAATATCACCACAGGCCCTACTGAGCTAGAAAGGAGTATCAGAAAGTACATTGTTCTTATACTCCCAATGTGTTTGAATATTCCTAGATACGTATGACCTAACCAAACTGAATCAGAAGGATCTAGAAAATTTGAAGAGATTAAATTTAGTAATGAAATTGAAGAAGCCATAAAAACCTACCAAAAAGAAAAGTTTAGGACGAGATGGATTCTCAGCCAGGTACAACCAGGCTTTTAAGAAGAACAAACATCAATCCTCCTCAAATTTTTGTATACTAGATAAAAGTAAGAAATGCTTTCAAACTAATTCTATGAAACTAGTAGCCCCCTGATACCAAAATCAAAGTCATTTCAAAGAATGAAAACTTCATGCTGATATCCTTGATGAACATAGATGCAAAATATTCTTACTAAAATACTTGCATATTGCACACAGAAACACATTAAAATGAGTTCACAATGGTCAAACCCAAGGTTTACATCATTCTAAATGGAAAAACTGAAATCATTCCTGCTGAAAACAGGAAGAAGACAAGGATGTCCTCATTTACCAATTTTATTCAACATTCCTTGAAACCCTAGCTAAAGCAATTAAGCAGAAGTTAGAAACTAAAGTGATATTAGTAGGAAAAAAGTGTTCAAACTATTTCTTTTTGCTGGCAACATGTGATTCTACATGTAAAATCCAAAAAAAACTAAAGTGGTAACTTTCTAGAACTCATGAAGAAATTCAGCAAAGTAGTGACACACAAAATAACATCCACAAAACTCAACTGAATTTCTATGCATCAATAATGGATCAGCTACAGTAGAAATTAGGAAAACTCTCCCATTCACAATAGCTTCTAAAAAAAAAAAAAACTACTTAGGGATCAATCTAATAAAAGAGTATTAGTGAAGTATCTCAACAATAAAAATCAGTGAACAGAGCTATAGTTAAAACAAACTAAATAGGAATGAAAGCAAATGGAACAGAATGGAAGATGCATAGATTAATTCCACATAGAGTAACCTTATATTGCACAAAGGTGTTAAGGGTGCACACTGGAGAAAAGATACCCTTTTCAACAAATTGTGATAGGAAAACTGGAAATCAATATATAATAGAATGAAAGTTAATACCTATTTCTCACCCTGCACAAAAGTTAATACTAGGACCTACAAATTTTACTAGAAACACAGAACCTACTAGAAGAGCAGTTAGGCCCAGCTCTCCAATATATTGGTACAGGAACTGATTTCCTGAACAAGACTCTAAAATTAAAAAAAATATTAAATTAGATGGGACCAAACTAAATGCCTTCACAGCAAAAGAAACATGAAGACAGAACCTACAGAATGGGAGAAGAACTTTGCTACCTGTATATGTTGTCAATTTCTAGGATGTGCAAGGAATTCAGAAATCTTAAGCACATGCACATGTGCGCACACACACACACACACACACACACACACACAATAAATAAAGGGACAAAGGAACTGAACAGACCTTTCTCAAAGAACAGAGAAATAATCAACAAATATTTTAAAAAATGCTGAACATATTTAGATATTAGAGAAATACAAATTAAAAGTGCCCTGAGATTCCATCTCAGTCTGGTCAGTATGGTAAGTATCAAGAATATAAGTAACACGTGTTCATGAGGAAATGAAGAGAACAGAATACTCACACATTGTTGGTGGGACTTCAGATTATTGTAACCCCTCTGGAAAACAGTATGGATAAATTTCAAGGAATGGATCCACCATTTTAACCAGTGAACCCACTCCTGAATATATACCCAAAAGACATTAAATGCAGCATACTACAGTGACACAGTCATTTAATATTTATAGCAACACAATTTGAAACAGCTGAGTTATGAAAGCAACATAGGTGCTTTTCAACAAATGAATGAGATAAAGAAATTGTGGCATATATACATAATGTATTGCTAATCAGCCATAAAGAAGAATGACTCCATGACTTTCACCAGTAAATGATTTGATCTAAAGATATTATGCTAAGTGAAATAAACCAATTCCCAAGTCCAAAGGTTGAATTTTTTCTTGATATGTGAAATCTAAACCACATACAGTGGGGTAGGGTAAGAAAAGTTCATACGATTAGACAATGTTGAAAAAAAAGAAGGGAGGATAATAGGAATAGAAAAGACATTAGAATAAATCTACCATAATTTTCCTATGTATACATATAAAAGTACCTAAGTGAGTTCCACCATCATGCCCATCCACAAGACAATTGTTATTCTAATTAGAATAGGATATATCCCATGCTTGTATAAGTTAATGAAAATGGATTCTACTGTCATGTAGAACTAAAAAACCCAAAGAAATTAAGTAAAAATGACAATTATTTGAAAAGCTAGAATTTTATCCTGTTATAAACATAATACAACATATACATATATCAAAACTTTATTGCATAAATATGTATAATTTTTATTTTACATATTAAAATAAATTTAGTTTGAAAAACAAAGCACAAACAAATTAATCAAATGGGGTTGTTGCTAATTGATATTTTAATAACATACATAAATATCATAAACTATTTGAACTCAAATTCACTAGTAAATATTTTCTTTATGTGGTCAACCTCATTACCTTTTAAAAGTTTCTCTAATCCTACTGTGGTCTTGGAATAGCTAGAGAAATTGTCACATTTTCAGAAAACCCAGTTCCATCCCAGAACAACTAAATCAGATTCTTCATTTCAGTAATCTCTGATTCATGGTTGTACAATTATATCTGAGAATTCCTTGCATTTTGATTCATTGTACACAAATAGGGTACAGCTTTTTATTTCCATGGTTGTACACAATGTAAATTCATGCAATTAATGTAACAAAACATATATATAGGGTAATACTGTCTCATTCTACTCTTTCCTTCCACCACCCCCTCTTGCCCCTTGCCCCATTTTCCTCTATACCATCCAAAGTTCCTTCATTCTTCTCTTCTCCCCAACATCCCCCCTCATTATATATTCTCATTCACTTATCAGAGAAAACATTTGGCCTTTGGTTTTTTGGGCTTGGTCTATTTAACAGCATGATAATTTCCACCTTCATCCATTTACCAGCAAATGCCATAATTTTATTCTTCTTTATGTCTGAGTAATATTCCATTGTGTATATATACCACAGTTTCTTTATCCATTCATCAGTTGAAGGACATCTTGGTTTGTTTCACAACATAGCTATTGTAATTTGAACTTCTATGAACACTGATGTGGCTGCATCAATGTAGTTTGCTGATTTTAAGTCCTTTGAGTATAAACCGAGGAGTGGGATAGCTGGGTCAAATGAAGAGTCCGTTCCAAGTTTCCTGAGAAATCTCCATATTGCTTGTCAGAGTGGCTGCACCAATTCACAACTCTACTAGCCATGTATGAGTGTGCCTTTTTTGGCCACATTCATGCCAACACTTATTATTGCTTGTGCAATATTAATTGGAGTTAGATGAACTCTTAGGTCAATTTAATTTACATTTCCCTAATTACTAGGGATGATGAGCACTTTTTCATATATTTATTGATCACCTGTATATCTTCTCTGAAGTGTCTTCCCAGTTCCTTAGCCCATATATTGATGGGTTTCTTTGTATTTTTTTGTAAAGTGTTTTTAAGTTCTTTAAACACTTTGGAGATTAGTGCTCTGTCTGAAGTATGTGTGGAAAAGATTTTCTCCCCCCTATAGGCTTCCTTTAACATTATTGATTGTTTCCTTTGCTGAGGAAAAGGCTTTTTAGTTTGAATCTATCCCATTTATTGATTCTTACTTTTATTTCTTGTGCTATGTGAGTCTTGTTGAAGAAATATGGTCCTAAGTCAACATGATGGAGATTTGGGTCAGTATTTTCTTCTATTTGGTGAAGGGTCGCAAGACTACTTCCTAGATCTTTGATCCATTTTGAGTTGAGTTTTGTACAGGGTGAGAGATAGGGTTTTGATTTCATTTTACTGCATATGGATTTTCAGTTTTGCCAGCACTATTTGTTTAATAGGCTATCTTTTCTCCATTGTAAGTTTTTGGCACCTTTGTCTAGTATGAGGTAACTCTACTTATATGGGTATGTCTCTGTTTCTTCTATCTTGTACTATTGGTATTCCTGTCTATTTTGTTGCCAATACCATTCTCTTTTTGTTACTCTTCCTCTATAGTAGTTTGAGTGATACCTCCTGCATCACTGTTCCTGTAAAGGATTGCTTTAGCTTTTCTGGTTCTTTTGTTCTTCCACATAAATTTCATGATTGCTTTCTCTATTTCTATGATAAATGTCATTGGAATTTTAATTGGATTTGCATTAAATATGTATAACACTTTTGGAAGTAAGACCGTTTTGATAATATTATTTTTTTCTATCCAAGAACATGGGAGTCTTTCTATATTTTAAGATCTTCTGCCACTTCTATATTTAATTAATGTCCATAGTTTTCTTTGTAGAGATCTTTCACCTCTTTGATTAGGTTGAGTCCCAAGGTTTTTTTTTTTTTTTCTTTTGCAGCTACTGTGAACAGAGTTGTTTTTCTCATTTCCCTTTCAGATATTACAGTGCTCATGAATTAAAATATTTTATGTTTATGTGTGTCAATTTTCTATTCCACTCTTTTGCTGAATTCATTTATTAGGTCTAGAAGTTTTCTGGAGGATTTTTTTTTTTGATCCTGTACATATAGAATTGTGACATTGACAAATAGAGATACTTTTAGTTCTTCTTTTCTTATTCATATTCCTTTAATTTCTTTGGTCTAATTGCTCTGGCTAGTATTTCAAGAATGATGTTGAATAGAAGTGGTGAAACAGGGTATCCCTGTCTTGCTACAGTTTTTAAAGGTAATATTTCCATTTTTATCCATTAAGAATGATGTTGGCTGTAGGCTGAGCATAAGTAGCCTTTACAATGTCGAGGTATGTTCCTACTGCCCCTATGTTTCCTAGTGCTTTGAGTATAAAGGGGTGTTGTATTTTGTTGAACATTTACTCTGCATTTATTGAAATAATTATATAATTCTTTACCTCTTTACCTTAAGTCTATTGAATTGATGAATTACATTTATTGATTTCTGGATGTTGAACCAACCTTCCATACCTGGGATGAACCCCACTTGATCATGGTGCACTATCTTATTTATATGTGATTTGTAAAAATGTTATTAAGGATTTTTGCATATATATTCATTAAAAGATATTGAAAGCTTGGGCAGGCTCGGCATGCTCAGCAGCGGGATCAAATGTAAACTCGGTGGGTCTTGGCGGGCACAGTTAGCAGCCAAATAAAATGGGACAGATAAGTGGCCGAAGCAAGCTTTATTGGAATTTGACTCTCGGGTGAAATTCCCAGACCCCTGGGGCATAGGGACCCAAAGAAAATCGCGGTGGCCCTGGCTGCCCAGGGTTTTTATAGACTAGGATGGGAGGGGGTCTTGTTGAGTGACAGGTGGGTGTGAAGGGTCAGTGGAACTTTCCATCCACATTGCTGCAAACTTTCTGGTCACCTTTGGCAGGCTGGTCTTTGTTCTAGCTGCTCAGCTTTGCCCCCTACAGTCACCTAATTTCTGACCTAACAGATATCACTCTAAAATTTTTTTTCTTGATGTGTCTTTGTCTGCTTTTGGTATCAGAGTGATACTGTTTCATAGAATGAGTTTGGAAGGGTTCCCTCCTTTTCTATTTCCTGGAATACTTTAAGGATTATTGGAATGTGTTCTTTGAAGGTCTTGTAGAACTTGACTGAGAATAAATCTGGTATTGGGCTTTTCCTGGTTCATAGGATTTTTATGACTTTTTGTATTTCATTGCTTAAAATTGATATGTTTAAATTATGTAGTCCTCTACGTGTAGTTTGGGAGGATCATATGTCTCTAGAAATTTGTCAATGTCTTCAGTATTTTCTATTTTTTGGAGTATAGATTTTCAAAGTATCTTCTCATTTTGTTATATATTTCAGTGGTGTCATCATGATATTTCCTTTTCCATCACAAATTTTTGTAATTTGAGTTTTATCTCTCCTGAGTTAGTGTGGCTGAGGGTTTATCTGTTTTGTTTACTTTTTTTAAAAAAAACAACTTTTTGTTTTGTCAATTTTTGAATTGTTTCTTTTTTTTTATTCCATTGATTTCAGCTATGATTTTAATTATTTTCTGTCTTCTACTACATTTGATGTTGTTCTATTCTTCTTTTTCTAGTGCTTTGAGATGTAATGTTAGGTCATTTATTTGTTGACTTTTTAGTATTTTCTTGAATGATCTCCATGCAATGAATTTTCTTCTTAGTACTGCTTTCATGGTGTCCCAGAGATTTGATATGTTGTATAATCAATCTGATTTACCTCTAAGAATTCTTTTATTTCCTCTCTGATCTTTTCTGTTATCCATGCCTCATTCAGTAGCATATTATTTAGTCTGTAGGTGTTGAAGTAGTTTCCATTTTTTATTTTGTCATTGATTTCTAATTTTATTCCATTATGATCTGATAGAATGCAAGGTAGTATCTTTTTTTTTTTGCATTTGCTGAGGGCTGCTTTGTGGCATAACATATGGTCTGTTTTAGAGAAGGATCCATGTGCTGCTGAGAATAAAGTGTAATCACTCATTAATGGATTGAATATTCTATACATATCTGTTAAGTCTAAGTTTTTGATAGCTTTATTGAATTCTATGATTTATTTGTTTAGTTTCAGTTTGGAAGATCTATCCAGTTGTGACAGTGGTGTGTTAATGTCACCCAGAATTATTGTGTTGTGGTCTCTTTCATTCCTAAAATTGAGAAGGATTTGTTTGATGTACATGAATGCCCTGATTTTTCAGGACATAAATATTTATGATAATTATGTCTTCCTGATTTGTGGTTCCCTTAAACAGTATGAAATTACCTTCTTTATCCCTTCTGACTAATTATGGCTTGAAGTTCAATTTATCTGATATAAGTATAAAACCCCCGCTCTTATACTGAATACCTGTGTGTGGTTGTTTTTTTTTTTTATCCTTTTACTTTAGTCTGTAGTGTCCTTTTGTATGAGATGAGTTTTGTGAAGACAGCATATTGTTGGATATTTCTTTTTAATCCAATCTGCCAGCCTATCTCTTTTTCATTGATGAGTTTAGGCCATTAACATTCAAGGTTATCATTGAGATATGATTTGTATTACCAGTCATTGGGGTTTATTTTTGGTTTTTAACTTAAGTTGGTATCTCTTTGATTTTTTTTTCCTTTAAGGTAGTTCCTCCCTTTGCTGACCTACCTTGCTGTTTTCTATTTCCTCCACATGGAATATTTTGCTGAGAATGTTCTGTAGCACAGACTTTCTATTTGTGAATTCTCTTAACTTTTATCACAGAAGGATTTTTTTTATCTTCAAATCTGAAGGTTAGTTTTGCTGGGTATAGAATTCTTGGTTGGCAACCATGTTCTTTCAGAACTTGAAGCATGTTGTTCCAGGCCCTTCTAACTTTTAGAGTCTGGGCTGAGAAATTTGCTGATATCCATATTGGTTTCTCCCTACATGTAATCTTATGCTTTTCTATTGTAGCCTTCAAAATCCCACCTTTATTTTATATATGAGGCCTATTCATTATAATGTGCCTTACTGTAGATCTGTTGTAATTTTTTGCCTATGGTGTTCTGTAACCCTCTTGCATTTGATTTTCCATTTCGTTCTTCAGTTTTGGGAAATTTTTTTAATATCAGGTCATTAAATAGGTTGTTCCTTCCTTTGGTTTGTTTCTCTGTGCCTTCCTCAATACCAATAATTCTTAAATTTGATCTTTTCATGATGTCCCAGAGTTCTTGGAGGTGTTCTTTTTGATTTCTTACCATATTCACTGTTTGGTCAATTTTATTTTAAAAATAAGATATTTTGTCTTCATTATCTGAGGTTTTTTTTTTTTCCAAGTGATGTAGTCTTTTGGTGATATTTTCCATTGGGTTTTTTATTTAGTTTATTTTTCTTTCATTTCAAGAATTTCTCCCTTTTTTTTTTTGAGAATCTCTCTCTCTGTTGAAGTGATCTTTTCCTTCCTGCAGTTGCTCTTTCAAGTTCTTATTGGCATGATCATTTGTTGCCTACATTTCATCCTTTGATATAAATCATTTTAATTATGTATTTTCTGAAATCCTTTTCTGACATTTCTTCTACCATCTTGTCACTGGGTTCTCTGACTATAGAATCTAGGTTTGTTTAGAACATTTTCTTCCCTTGTTTTTTCATATTGTTCGTGTATCTTCCCCTCTAGCAGTGCAGATCTTTTGTGTTACATTTTCTCCCCTATAGGCTTACAGTGACCCTATAGGTTTCCAAAACCTCTTCTTTAAGGGGGAGATTGACATTAGCAGCACCCAGTACAGATAATATGCAGTCCTAAAACAAATAGCCGCTTTGAAGACACTAACAATATTTTCATAATAAACAGAGAGTATGAGTTCAATTATTATCTACAGTGTAACAGACATATTTGTAATAAGGTCTGCAAATTCTAATGGAGGATAAAGAGGATGGGAGGAGTGTAGGATGTAACTGTTAATATGATTAGAAAACAGCATATAGAAGTTCTGTGTCATAGAAAGTGTGAAAGTGCAATCAAAAGAAATTGGTTGTAAGCATGACAAAAGGGAGAAAAAGACTCTGAGGAAACAGGTAAATAAAGGGAAAATAGAGCAAGAAAAGTAAAGAAACAAAAACTTACAATTTTTTAAATAGGAGAAAAACCCCTGCACTATAACAGTTATGTATTATTCAAAGCTCCCATTTTTCTGTAGCTTGCTGCATGAGAGGTACATGACAATGAGCTTTCAGTTTCCAGCAGGCATCTCAGGATGGGATTTTCCCCACCTAAAGATAGAAGCTTTCACTTCTGGATGATCCAAGATGGCCATACTGGCTTACAAGTTTTTTGACAAATGGGGAGTTGTAGCTAAGGGCGTGGGTGTGGTTGGCCAGGTGTCCTAGAGACAGGGTGTGGTTGGTTGGGAAGGGGTCCTGGAGCACAGAGTGGTCTTTCTGGTTCAGGGGTCCTGGAGGTGGGGTGTGGTCCCAGTGCAGGGTGCAGTCAATTGGGCTGAAGGGTCCTGGAGATCGGGCTTTGTCAGTCCATTTACAGGTCCCACAGGTCCTGGCTATTGTCTCAAAGTTGTGGCAGCCACGTTTAACAAAACCTGTGGGTATGATGGCAGTGAACTTCCAGGCAACAGCAGGCAACTGGTGATCCCTTTGCATTCTGCAGTCGGTCTGCAGGCTAACAGTAGACAATCACTCTTCAACAGAGGTTCTCTGGACAGTCCAAGGTCTGATGCATTCAGAACCTCCTCCAGTTGATCCTTGGTCTGCAGTCACTGTCAGATGAAATTTGGGCTGCTCCCTTCTCCTCTGTACTATTAATTTACCTATTCTTATTTCAGGAACACTTGACATTCAAGGATGTGGCCATTGATTTCACTGAAGAGCAGTGGAAATGCCTTCAGCCAACTCAACAAAACTTATATAGAGATGTGATGTTAGAGAATTACAGAAACTCGGTCTTCCTGGGTATGCATAACTTCCCTTCACAATTTTTAATTAATTATGATTATTTAAATTTTTCCCTTGATGAATATCTTCTGGGAACTTCTCTATACGTATGTGTTTCAGATTTGTGCTTTCAAGAAAAACAGGGTGCTTTTGGTATGAATAAAATATGAATGACATTCCTTTTAGTCTTTAATCTCTACCTTTCTTGGTATGTTATAAATCCTTCACTCTAGAAAAGTAATACTGAGAGTAATTCAGTGATATAAAATATTGTGGCCTACATTTAGAAGAAGACACAGTTGAGAAGCCCAAAGTTTAAGGAAGAAGCCAAACTTTAAAATGTTGATGGAGAAGTTATCTAGCAGAAAAGATTTTTCAGAAGCTTCATTTTATTTCTTCTGTTATCATTGAATATGAACTGTCCTATGTTTATCATGTTTTTAAATTCTTTAAAATCTTCTGTGTGTCTACAGTGATGTCCCAGTTCATTTAAATTAACCACCCAACTCCCCTTTGCTAGTTAGTGGCAGCATGATCTAAAATATTTTTTGTTATTTTTGGGTCTCCAGGTGATAATGTGTATGTTTTTGGAAAATTCTAAGTAAAGGCATTTTAATAAATCAATATCCTAAAGCAGTTTAACATTATTCATTAAAATTCACTTACATGTGCTCTTTATAAAGAAATATTTATTATGGAATTTCTGTGAAGTGAAAGTCAAGTTTCACAATAAGTGCTCTTTTTTGGCATGTAGTGATAGTTGCAGATTGTAATTATATGAAAGCATTTTGTAAATAACATATCTGTTGTTGGTTAAATTTTCTTTTCCTTTATTCTTTCATTTTATAGACTACAATTCATGTTGTAGGAGAGGTTTCCTCACTTCATATAACACTTTTATTTTTGTCTATATTTTATGAATATATGACAATTTCCATTACTTCACAAATTAGGACATTGTTGGAATTAAGATATGCTTATTCTTGTTTATATTGCCAATAAAATTTTATATGCTTTTACTTGTTTGTATAAATAGTATACTTTTTAAAATGAATTTCATATTTTATCCAGATTGATTTTTTATCATGTGTATGTACATAGTAATGTAAATTTTTTACATGTGAATTTAATAGGGATAGAATGCAGGGGTACTCTAATAATTGACTGCATCCCCAACCCCTTTCTATTTATATTTGTAGAGATGTTCTCACAAAGTTTTTGAGAGTGGCATTGAAATTATTAACTCCTTGACTCAGAATTACAATAGTTAATTCTGGATTATATGTATGCTCTTTATATATATGTTCATGATTTTTTTCTTATTTATAGGATAAAGACCATAGCATTTTAAAGGTATCTTTCAAACATTTTACAATTCTTTTTATTTTTATGTGTTTGTAATTTTAATTGTTATCAAATCCACAAAACAATAATTGCTCTCTCACCATATCATGCATACTGCTCAGCTATATTAATTCAAATTGTCACATAATATATCTATAGATTGCTTACATCTCAAAAATCAATAAATATATTTCTATGTAAACAAGTGCTTATTTATGTGTTATCCTATCACTAATGTCATTCTCATTTTTGTTCAGAAGGTTTTTTGCATATTTGTTTCTTTGTTTAAAGTTGTCTTATATAAGTAGAGTTCTCCCATATTTTTCTTTCTGGTAGTGACATATTTCAGTTAATATAATGTACTGAAGATTTATCCTGATTATAGATTTTGCAAAAAATTATTACTTTTTAACTTGAAAAATATTCTGTAGTTTCTATATTTCAAATTGCTCCATCCAATCATTTCAAGGGTTATTTGGTTTACTTCCACATTGTAGCACTGTTGATTAATGCTGTAATACACTTTTGTGTTCAAATGTCTTAATTTGCTGTATATGCAAGACTTTCTTACACTCAGAATTCACTATGTCCATCTACCTTAATTGATGCCACTATGACCAATTAATTTTTAGAGTTTTTAATATTTTCAAATCATGAAACAACCTTCTCACAATTTTATTTCTATTTTGAATATATTTGATTATCCATAAAATCTTGAGATTCAATAAACTTTCTAGAATAAGTTTTTTCTGTCTTTCAAAAAATATCATTGGGAGTTTGAGAGGTATTAACATGGAGTCTCCAGACAACTTTGAGAAGTACAAAGGTCTTTTAACTTAATCTTTCAATTCTGGAAAGAGTTTATGTTGAAGACTGTTCAATCAATTTCTATATATGTGTGGTTTTTTGAACTTTATTTCCACTTTTTATTTCTAACATTATTCTCTGATGATCAGAAAATAATTTTAATATTTTTATACCTATTAACCTTTGATTTCTTAATTTCCCATTGGTGGATCCACTTTGATATTCCATTTCTATTGAAAAAAATTAGTATGTAAGTCAAATTTGTTTAAATTATTTTCAAAGTCTTCTGTTTTTTTAATTACCATTTTGTTTGACTTTTCCTTTACAGCAAGTGCATATTGGTGTCTCCAAGTATTCAAGTGTTGCTTTCTATTTATTCTGTCAATCTTAATATTTTATGTCTTAGATATATGGTGTGAGTTGAAACTACATCTCTTCTTTATGGGGAGAGATTTTTATATCTCCATGTAATATTCTACTTTGCCTATATTCAAAGTTTTTTTTATTTAAAATATATTTTATCTCAGATAACTTCTTGCTTTAAACTGTTTTGTATATCATAATTTGGCCTTCCCAGCTTTCTCTTGGCCAAGTATTTATGTAACACTCTTCTATTGCTTGCTTTCATTGTATTTGTTTCCTTAGATTTAGAGTTCCCTGTAGATTGCATTATTTGTATTTCTTTTAGATTTATTATTTTTTTTAAAAAAATTTATATATACATGAGAGTAGTATGTATTTTGACATATGTACATATATGGAATGAAACTTCCCATGTTTGTGGTGGTTTGCAATGTGGCGTTACACTGCTTGTGTATTCATATATGACCATAGGAAATTTATGTCTGATTCAGTCTATTAAAATTCTATTTTTTATTGTAAACAACTGGGATACACGTTGTTTCTCTCTTTGTACATGAAGTAAAGGCATACCAATTGTGTAATCATAAATTTACATAGGGTAATGTTGTTTGATTCATTCTGTTATTTTTCCCTTCCCCCCAGCCCTCCCACCCCTCTTTTCCCTCTATAAAGTCCTTCCTTCCTCCATTCTTGCCTCCTCCCTAACCCTAACCCTAACCCAAACACTAACCCCTTCCACCCCCCATTACGTGTCATCATCCACTCATCAGCGAAATCACTTGTCCTTTGTTTTTTTGAGATTGCCTTAACTCACTTACCATGATATTCTCCAATTACATCCATTTGCCTGTAAATGCCATAATTTTATCATTCTTTATGGCTGAGTAATATTCCATTGTATATATATACCACAGTTTCTTAATCCATTCATCAATTGAAGGACATCTAGGTTAGTTCCAAAATCTGGCTATTGTGAACTGAGCAGCTATGAACATTGATGTGGCTGTATCTCTGTAATATGCTGATTTTAAGTCCTTTGGGTATAGGCCAAGGAGTGGGATAGCTGGGTCAAATGGTGGTTCCATTCCAAGTTTTCTAAGGAATCTCCACACTGCTTTCCAGAATGACTGCACGAATTTGAAGCCCCACCAGCAATGTATGAGTGTACCTTTCTCGCCACATCCTCACCAACACCTATTGTTGCTTGTATTCTTGATAATCACCATTCTAATTGGGGTGAGATGGAATCTTAGGGTGGTTTGTATTTGCATTTCTCTTATTACTAGATGTTGAACATTTTTCCATATGTTTGTTGATTGCTTGTAGATCTTCTTCTGTGAAGTGTCTGGTGATTTCATTAGCCCATTTGTCAATTGGGTTATTTCCATTCTTGGTGTAGAGTTTTTTGAGTTTTTTATAGATTCTGGAGATTAGTGCTCTATGAAAGTATGATTGGCAAAGGTTTTCTCCCACTCTGTAGGCTCTTTCTTCGCATTGTTGATAGTTTCCTTTGCTGAGAGAAAGCTTTTTAGTTAGAATCTATCCCAGTTATTGATTCTTGTTTTTATTTCTTGTGCTATGGGAATCCTGTTGAGGAAGTCTGGTCCTAAGCTGACATGTTGAAGATCTGGACCTACTTTTTCTTCTATAAGATGAAGGGTCCTCTGGTCTGATTCCGAGGTCCTTAATCCATTTTGTGGTTAGTTTCATGCATGGTGATATGGGTTTAGTTTCATTCTATTGGATATGGATTTCCAATTCTCCCAGCACCATTTGTTGAACAGGCTATCTTTTCTCCATTGCATATTTTTGGCACCTTTGTCTAGTATGAGAAAATTGTATTTCTTTGGGTTTTTGTCTGTGTCCTCTACTCTGTACCATTGATCTACCTGTCTATTTTAGAACCAATATCATGCTGTTTTTGTTATTATTGCTTTGTAGTAGAGGTGAAGATCTGGTATTGTGATACCCCCTGTTTGTTCTTTCTGCTAAGGATTGCTTTAGTTATTCTGGGTTTCTTATTCTTCCTGATGAATTTCATAATTGCTTGCTGTATTTCTGTAAGGTATGTCATTGGGATTTTTATTGGAATTGCATTGAATCTGTATAGCACTTTTGGTAGTATGGCCATTTTTTTTAATTGTAAACAAATGGGATACATGTTGTTTCTCTGTTTGTACATGGCATAAAGGCATACCATTTGTGTAATCATACATTTACATAGGGTAATGTTGTTTGATTCATTCTGTAATTTTTCCCTTCCCCCCAGCCCTCCCATCCCTCTTTTCCCTCTATACAGTCCTTCCTTCCTCCATTCTTGCCCTCCTCCCTATTGCTAACTCTAACCCTAACACTAACCCCTCCCACCCCCCATTATGTGTCATCATCCATTTATTAGCGATATCATTTGTCCTTTGGTGTTTTGAGATTGGCTTATCTCACTTAGCATGATATTCTCCAATTACATCCATATGCCTGCAAATGCCATAATTTTATCATTCTTTATGGCTGAGTAATATTTCATTGTATATATATATATAGCACAGTTTCTTAATCTATTCATCAATTGAAGGACATCTAGGTTGGTTCTACAATCTGGCTATTGTGAACTGAGCAACTATGAACATTGATGTGGCTGTATCTCTGTAATATGCTGATTTTAAGTCCTTTGGGTATAGGCCAAGGAGTGGGATAGCTGGGTCAAATGGTGGTTCCATTCCAAGATTTCTAAGGAGTCTCCACATGCTTTCCAGAGTGGCTGCACTAATTTGCAGCCCCACCAGCAATGTATGAGTGTACCTTTCTCCCCACATCCTCGCCAACACCTATTGTTGCTTGTATTCTTGATAATCGCCATTCTAATTGGGGTGAGATGGAATCTTAGGGTGGTTTTGATTTGCATTTCTCTTATTACTAGAGATGTTGAACATTTTTCCATATGTTTGTTGATTGCTTGTAGATCTTCTTCTATGAAGTGTCTGTTCATTTCCTTAGCCCATTTGTCGATTGGATTATTTGCATTCTTGGTGTAGTTTTTGTGTTCTTTATAGATTCTGGAGATTAATCCTCTATCTGAGGTATGATTGGCAAGATTTTCTCCCAGTCTGTAGGATCTTTCTTTGCATTGCTGATAGTTTCCTTTGCTGAGAGAAATCTTTTTAGTTTGAATCTATTCCAGTTATTGATTCTTGCTTTTATTTCTTGTGCTATGGGAGTCCTGCTGAGGAAGTCTGGTCCGATATGTTGAAGCTCTGGACCTACTTTTTCTTCTATAAGATGCAAGGTCTCTGGTCTGATTCTGAGGTCCTTAATCAGTATGGCCATTTTGACAATAGTAATTCTTCCTATCCAAGACCATGGGAGATCATTCCATCTTCTAAGGGTTACTTTAATTTCTTTCTTTAGTGTTCTGTAGTTCTCATTGTAAAGGTCTTTCACCTCTTTTGGGAGACTGATTCCCAAGTATTTTATTTTTATCGATGCTATTGTGAATGGTGTTGATTTCCTAATTATTCTTTCCAAAGAATCATCACTTATGTATAAAAATGCATTAGACTTATGTGCATTGATCTTATATCCTGTTACTTTACTGAATTCACTTATGAGTTCTAAAAGTTTTCTGGTGGAATTTTCTGGTTCCTCCAAGTATATAATCATATCATCAGCAAATAGGGATAGTTTGAGTTCTTCTTTTACTATTTGTATCCCTTTAATTTCTTTGGTATTTCTAATTGCTCTGGCTAGATTTTCAAGGACGATATTGAAAAGAAGTGATGAAGAGGGCATCCCTGAATTGTTCCAGTTTTTCAGGGGAAATGCTTTCAGTTTTTCACCATTTAGAATGATATTATCCATGGGCTTAGCATAAGGTGGCCTTTACTATGTTAAGGAATGTTCCCACTATCCCTATTTTTTCTAGTGATTTGAGCATGAGGGGGCACTGTATTTTATCAAATGCTTTTTCTGCATCTATTGAAATAATCATGTGATTCTTGACTTTAAGTCTATTGATATGGTGAATTACATTTATTGATTTCCTGACGTTGAACCAACTTTGAATCCCTGGGATGAAAACCATTTGATCATGGTGCACTAACTTTTTATGGTTTTGTATGTGATTTGCTAAAATTTTGTTGAGAATTTTTGGGTCGATATTCATTAAGGATATTGGTCTGAAATTTTCTTTCCTCAATGTGACTCTGCCTGATTTAGGTATCAGGGTAATAAGGGCTTCATAGAATGAGTTTGGGAGGGTTCCCCCCTCTTCTAATTCATGTAAAACTTTGAGAAGTATTCGAGTGAGCTGTTCTTTAAAGGTTTTGTAGAAGTTGGCTGAGAACACATCTGGTTCTGGACTTTTTTTGTTGGTAGGCTTTTGATGACTTCTTCTATTTTATTACTTGAAATTGTCTATTTAAATTGTGTATGTCCTCCTCGTTCAGTTTAGGCAATTCATATGTCTCCAGAAACATGTTGATGTCTTTGAAATTTTCTATTTCGTTGGAGTATTGACTTTCAAAGTGGTTTCTAAATATGTTTTGTATTTCAATCGTGTCTGTTGTGATATTTCCTTATTTATTCCAAATTTTAGTGATTTATGTTTTCTCTCGTCTTCTCTTTGCTAGTGTGGCTAAAGGTTTATCAATTTTGTTTATTTTTTTCTAAGAACCAACTATTTATTTTCTCAATTTTTTGTATTGTTTCTTTTGTTTCATTTTCATTGATGTCAGCTCTGAGTTTAACTATTTCCTGTCTTCCACTACATTTGGTGTTGTTCTGTTCTTCATTTTCTAGGGCTTTGTGCTGTAGTGTTAGGTTGTTTATTTGTTGATTTATTCTTCTTTTTTGGAATGTGTTCCATGAAATAAATTTTCCTCAAATTACTGCTTTCATAGTGTGCCAGAAATTTTAATATGATGTTTCTTTGTTCTCATTTACCTCTAAGAATTTTTTAATTTCCTTCCTAATATCTTCTGTTATTCATTCATAATATAGTAGCATATGTTTTAATATCCAGGTGTTGGAATAATTTCTTTTTTTTACTCTTTTATTTATTTCTAATTACAATCCATTATGATCTGACAGAATACAAGGTAGTGTCTCTATCTTCTTGTATTTGCTAACATTAGCTTTTTGACATAATATATGGTCTATTTTAGAGTAGGATCCATGGGCTGCTGAGAAGAAAGTGTATTCGCTCTTGGTTGGATTGTATATTCTATAAATGTTTGTTAAGTCTAAATTATTGATTGTGTTTGAGATCTATGGTTTCTTTATTCAATTTTTGTTTGGAAGATCTGTCTAGTGTTGAGAGAAACGTGTTAAAATCATTTAGTTTTATTGTGTTATGGTCTACTTGGTTTCTGAAATTGAGAAGGATTTGTTTGACATACATGGATGAGCCACTGTTTGGGGCACAGATATTTATGATTGTTATATCTTGCTGATTTATGCTTCCCTTAAGCAGTATGAGATGTCCTTCTTTATCCCTTCTGACTAAATTTGGCTTGAAGTCCACATTATCTGAAATGCGGATGGATACTCCAGTTTTTTTGTTGAGTCCATGTGCATGGTATGTTTTCCCCGTCCTTTTACCTTTAGTCTATGGGTATCTCTTTCTATGAGGTGAGTCTCTTCCAGGCAGTATATTGTTGGATCTTTCTTTTTAATCCAATCTGCCAGTCTGTGTCTTTTGATTGATGAATTCAGGCCATTAACATTCAGGTTTATTATTGAGATACGATTTGTATTCCCTGTCATTTGGTTCATATTTAAAATTTTATTTATTTATATTTTGACACAACTTGGTTCCTCCTTTATTTGACAGTTCCTGTAAGATAATTCCTCCCTTTGCTGATTTGTTTCTTTGTTTTTCATCTCTTCCTCATGAAATATTTTGCTGAGAATGTTCTGTAACGCTGGCTTTCTTTTTGTAAATTCTTTTAGCTTTTGTTTATCAAGGAATGATTGTATTTCATCATCAAATTTGAAGCTAAGTTTTGCTGGGTATAAGATTCTTGGTTGGCATCCATTTTCTTTCAGAGCTTGAAAAATGTTGTCCCAGGCCCTTCTAGCTTTTAGAGTCTGGATTGAAATATCTGCTGTTATCCTTATTGGTTTTCCCCTGAATATAAATTTGGTTCTTTTCTCTCACAGCCTTTAAAATTATGTCTTTATTTTGTATGTTAGGTATTTTCATTATAATGTGACTTTTTGTGGGTTTGTTGTAATTTTGTGCATTTCGAGTCCTATAAGCCTCTTGAACTTGATTTTCCTTTTCATTCTTCAGACTTGGGAAATTTTCTGATATTATTTCATTGACTAGATTGTTCATTCCTTTGGTTTGTTTCTCTAAGCCTTCTTTAATCCCAATAATTCTTAAATTTGGCCTTTTTATGATATCCCATAGTTCTTGGAGATTCTGTTCATGATTTCTTACCATCTTCTCTGTTTTTTCAACTTTCTTTTCAAGGTTAAATATTTTGTCTTTAATATCTGAGGTTCTGTCTTCCAGGTGTTCTATCCTATTGGTTGTGCTTTCTATGGATTTCTTAACTTGGTTTATTATTTCCTTAATTTCAAGGATTTCTATTTTTTTTCAATATCTCTTACTCATCACTGAAATGTTCTTTTGCTTCCTGTATTTCTCTTTTAACTGATGATTGGTGTGATCATTCAATGCCCGCATTTGCTCTTTCATCTCATTGTTTGTTTCCCTGATCATTTTAATTATGTACATTCTGAATTCCCTTTCTGTTATTTCTTCTGCCATGCTGTCATTGGATTTTTTTGATGTAACATCTAGGTTTGTTTGGTGCATTTTCTTCTCTTGTTTTATCATTGTTCAGGTATCAGTGGACTGCTGAGATATTGCAGATTTCCTCTATTTACTTACAATGTCCCTGAAGATTTCTAGCATATCCCCTCTTAGCCTTCAGTAGCCTGAAGTCTTGGAGGAAGTTGATAATGTAGTGCTCCACAAGTAAGCTGCTTCTCTAGGGTTGGTGGGTTTCAGGTGGGGTAGATTCCCTGCTAGTGGACAGAGGTGCCTCCACTTTTTGACCAATGGGCATCCAAAGGGGAACTAGGCTGCGGGCTGAGGCAAGGCCTGTTTGTGTCTGTGTCTCTGGTTTTACCATTCTTGTGGGAAATCCTCACTCTGCAGGGAAGACTCACCTGGTGGGCAGGTCTCGCTGGTCAGTTCCACTCCTAGGGGTTCCCCTCAATCCACAACTACTGCCTGGGCTGGGCTGCCTCCTGCAACATTCCCAGGGTCTCAGACCTACCTCCTGGGCCTGGGAGCCTCACCCTTCACAGACGAGTCTCCTTTGGCTGCCTCTCCTCAGAGAATCTGCCCACATTCCTGGAACCTTCACTCCACTCCTCAACTTGTCTCTGTGCAGCTCTTCCATGAAGAAGCCTCCTAGGTACTGGGAGCCTGCTCTGCACCTGACAATTGCCTGGCTATGTGGCCCCTCTGCTGAGCAGCCACCTGGAGCCCCTTACAGTTGCTCTGAGTCCCAGTGACCTGCCGGACACCTCTTTCTCCAGGCAGCCACCCGGTGTTCTGGTTTGGTCACTAGGAGTCCAAGTAACTCACTGTGCACCTTCTCTTCCCGGCAACTGCCCGTAGCCCTGGTGCAGTAACTCACAGTCCAAGTGACCCGCTGCGCTCCTCCTCCTCCTCTAGGCAGACCCTGGTGTTCAGGAGCAGTCACTCTGAGTCCAAACAGCTTGTCACACTGCTCCTCCTCTGGGCTGCCACCCATAGCTCTGGTGCAGTCACTCTGAGTCCAAGCAACCCACTGTACTCCTCCTCCTTCTCCGGGCAGCCCCCCGCTGTTCAGAAGCAGTTGTTCTGAGTCCAAACAGCTCACTGCGCACCTCCTCCTCTGGGCAGCTGCCCGGAGCCCTGGTGGGTTTCTCTGAGTCCAAGCGTTTTGCTTAACGGCCTCCTCTACAATGCTCCCAGTTGTCTGAGTTCACTGCTCCAGCAGGGAAAGGGATGTCTTGTTGGGCAACTATACTTCAAAATGTTCCCTGTGTTCCAGGGCTACTGCCCCATCTGGGACACCTACCCAACAGGAGAGACTCACCTGGTGGTTTTGAGTTGGTCCCAAATCTTTCAATATCTCCTCTTCTTGAATCCTGTTCCTGGAGCAACATGAAATGCAGCCACCCTCTAGTCAGCCATCTTGAAACACCAGTCTATTATAATTCTTATACCCATCTCCACTTTCTTCCCTTAACTTCACTTTACTAAATCCAATGAAAGTTTATTCTGTGTCTCCCCACCTTATTGTGTGTTAGTCTCTACATATCAGAGAAAACATTTAGACATATGAAGTGATATTTCAGTACCTGTACATTTAACATTCATCAGGCATTCTATACATCTAGATAGACTAGTTATTTCAATTAAAAACTCAACTTGTCCACTATGTACATGACAGTCTTCAAGAAACTGCACACATATAGCATTACTTCTACTTTGAAAATGACTTTAAAATATGAGCATTCTGGTCCTCCACCAACTCAGTGTGTTATAATGATCTGATTTTAAGAAGAAAATCCTTCCTAGAAATTTTAGCAAAAAACATACAATATTTGTTTACTAATTCTACTTTTGTCATATAGTGGCAACCTCATTAACATCCAGAAAAACTAGGTGTAGATTACAACTTGTTTGTTCTTTATATGCAATATGTACAGATCAAAGTAAAACAAAACCCACAGGTATTGGATCAATGGTTACTTTTGCCTCATCGTAAGCACAGTGGCATGGTGATTTAGATAACCAGCATACAATGCTTATTTTTCAAAAGGTATTTTGGCAATTGTCCTCCACAGAACATTTCCTAGGAATATTCAAAACAAATATTCAAAATGTGTTATATTTTACCGCTTCTACTTTGAACATTACAATATCTAAAAAGTCGATATATCTAAAAAAATACTTAGCATTGTCAACTATATATACAGGAATGAGGAATAAAATGCATACACCAAGAAATGGTTATAATATGAAAAATGTTATTTACACATAACCAGTCTGGCCCAGGACCCTCCCTTCTCAAGATCAATGTCTTCTCCATGTCCTCTAACCCCCTGAATAAACATGGACAATGTCATTCCTAGAGGTGGTCTAACAACTCCATTTCAATGTCACTTCCAGAAGACATTTCTGACTTTTTAAAACAAATGGGCATTTGTGTAACATTATATTATTACTGTAACATATATCAGCAACCTGTTAAAAGTTTAGATTGTACAGATGTAGCAAAAGATTTAAATGTTTGGGAGGCAAGTGGAGAGCAGCTGTTTCCTAATATATACACAGGTCCTCTGCAAATGCCCAGTAAATCTTCCTGAAGGATGTCGGGCATTTCTAATTGGTCAAATAGTTTCTTACCCTGCAGGGTCTCTCTTTGGTAGAACAAACACCAACTGTGCAAAGTGCTCACTGTTTCACCCATCATGTTCCATGTTCCACAGCTTTGCTCACCTGCTGGGATGAATAGACTTTTGTTTGCATTCTCAGGATGAGGTGTCATCTAATGGATCCTGCACAGAGTGGACATGGAGGGCCCTAGTCTGTGATGATTGGCCAAACTTTCTGTCATTCATTCACCCACCTGCTGGAATTGGCACTTTTCATTGGCCACCATTCTTCTTGAAACACCTTCCAATGGTGCTATTCTCAGTGCCACTTTGAACATGACTGGACCAGGAGACTTGACAGCCAAGGAATCCTGGGTCTGGGGTTGGAAAGATAAATGCCACCCTCAGGTCATGCAGAGAAGTTTCCCAGTCTTTCACAGCCTAGGACAACCAGTGATTAGTCACAACAGTAGTTCTGAAGTTTTGCAGGGCACAGGCTGCATCCTTTTACTGAGTCCCCCATCTTACCCAGCAGCCTGAACTTGAGAGTCACAGAAGGTTCCTAAATGTAGGTCGTGCTCCATTTATTGCTACTGACATGGCAGTTCCTTCTTCTAGATTTAATTTTGCTAGTTAAGTTGTTTTTATTTGCTTTATAATAATGCATTAATAATCTAATACAATTTTAAAAGTGAAGAACTCACTACTAGTACCGTGTAAGTTATATATGTATATATTATTTTTTACTAACTTGCTTAATGGTTTAGTGTGTGGTTCACTGCATTTTGTAGTGGCATACTTTGATTCCTCTCACATTTCCCTTTATATATTTTATTCCCACTTCCATTTATATGTATTCTATAGTTTTTTCATTTGTCACAGGATCTCACTAAGTGTCTAAGACAGACTGGCTTTGAACTCATGGTCCTCCTTGCTCACCCTCCCAATGTTGCTAGGACTACAGATTTGTACACCATGCCTACCTCTTTCAGATACATTTCCTTAAGGAATTCTTCACATACAAACTTTCTGTTTACTTATATTAACATTTTTTCTATGAATTTAGCTCACTAAACTTCCTTTAAATAATTATTTAACAACCTTTGGACAATTCATAATTCACTAACGTTCAGTTTGTAATATTTGGGTTTATTTGATTAATCCCTCTTTTCCTTTTTTTTTATGTGTGGTACTATTTTTAATTGTTTTGTACATTTAAAAAACAGTCAGCAGTAGATTATAGAGACATTTGTGAAAACAATGTGAAAGTTTAGAAATCAATGAAAAATAGTAAAGTTTCAAGCTACATGCTTGAAATCCCAGCAAATTGGGAGGAAATTCAAAAGGATTTCAAGTTTGAGGCAGGTCACAGAACTTAGATACAACATGTCTCAAACAATTTTTAAAGGGCTCGTATTGGAGTTCAGTTGTATAGCACCCTTTGGTTTAATCCCAAGAACCACATATAAAAAATAAATAAAAATAGAATGACCTCATGATTCAGAAATGCGACAATATTCAAAGAAGCCAGAAATGTTGGTGTATGTTTTATATTTCCCTTATTCTACTGAGAGTGAAGGCAGCTTATAGATTTTTTTCCTATTTGCACAATGCTTTATAAGGAAGGAGGAAATACTTTAGTTGATAAAAGTAAGATACATTCCTTCCCTATACTATATTGCTCTCTGTAGAAATATAGTCATCTTGGATATTGTGCTCTCTACAATAATTTGTGTAATTTTACAACATATTTTTGACTGTACATTTTTATGTAACATGTTTCTGAAGTAATGATGGCCTTGGATTACTAGTCTGCTGCACTGCTGATGTCCTGACATTGCTATCTCTGCTATAATTTCCTGTTATATAAACAAAATATATTCATCCCAGTCTACTAAGTATTTTTTTACACTTGCATTTATTTCAGCAATGACTTCTCATAATACCAAAGAATTTTCACCAGACCATGGCAAAGGACATATATTTCAAAAAATGATTAATGGAAAATATGGAAATTGTGACCTTGACTATTTACAACACAGGACAATATGGACAACTTTAAGTGAGAGTGAACATCAGAAATTAAATGATCAAACACCATGCCTCATTCAACAGCAGAAAATTCATACTGGAGAGAGGTTCTGCAATTGTAAATAATGTGACAAAACTTTTAATGAAAAATCACACCTTATTCGCCATCAGAGAATTCATACTGGAGAGAAGCCCTTCAAGTGTACAATGTACAACAAATCTTTTAATGACAAATCGAACCTTCTTTGCCATCAAAGAATTCATACTGGAGAGAAGCCCTACCAATGTAAAGAATGTGGCAAAACTTTCTACCAAAGAACACACCTTACTCAACACCAGAGAATTCACACTGGAAAGAAGACATACCAAAGTAAAGACTGTGGCAAAGTTTTTAATGTAGAATCAAAACTTATTGGACATCAGGAAATTCATACTGGTGAGAAGCCTTAGGAATATGCAGATTGTGACAAAACTTTTAATAAAAAATTATGACTAATTAACCACCAGGTAAATCATACCAAAGAGAAGTCCTACAAATGCAAAGAATATGACAAAACTTTTAATGGAAGTGTATACATTTCTCACTAGCAGATAAATCATACTGAATAGAAGACCTACAAATAAAAAGAATGTGACAAATATTTATTTGTCAAAAATATTTTAATTGTTTCCAATTAGTTATATGTGACAGTACAATGCATTCAGAAAAATTGTACACAAAAGGAGTACAAATTCTCTTTCCACAGGCTGTAAGTGTTGCAGACCTAAAGGTAGTGTAATCACACATATATTCAGGGTAATGATGTCCAGATCATTTTACTGTCATTCCCCTCCTTACACTGATTCCTTTTGCAAAATCCAAGGACTTTTCATTCTACCTACCTCCCATTATGGATCAGCATTTACCTGCCAGATAAAATATTTGGTCTTTAGTTTTTTTGGTTTGACTCATTTCACTTGTGGTATGCTCTAGATCCACACACTTTCTAGAAAATGCCATAATTTCCTTTGTCTTTAAGTCTAAATAACATTCCATTGTCTGCATATACTACATTTTCTTTGTCCTTGCATATATTGAAGGACATCTAGGTTCTTTCCCTAGTTTAGTTATTGTGAACTGAGCTGCCATAAACAATGATGTGGCTGAGTCCCTGTGGTATGCTTGTTTTAAATCTTTTTGTGTTTATATCAAGGAGTGAGAAAACTGGCTCAAATGGTGGTTTCCTTCTGAGTTTTTTTGAGAATTCTAAATAAAATTTCCAGAATGGTTAAATCAATTGTACACGAAGCAGCAATGTATGAGTATGCCTTTTTCCATACATCACCAAAACACATTTTTTTTTATTTTTAAAAAAAATTCTCATTGTAATATGAGTGGGATAAAATATTCAAATAGTTTTGAGCTGCATATCTCTAATTGCTAGAGATGATGAGCAATTTTTCACGTTAGTTGATAATTTGTATTTTTTCTTCTGTGAAGTGTTGGTTCAGTTCATTATCCCATTTATTGATTGGGTTGTTTTTTTGTGGTCCTGGGGATTGAACCCAGGGCCTTGTGCTTGCAAGGCAAGCACTCTACCAATTGAGCTATATTCCCAGCCCTGATTGGGTTATTTTTGATATTAAGTTTTTTGAGTTCTTTATGTATTCTGTAGATTATCACTTTCTCTAAGGTGTATATAGTAAAGATTTTCTTCCATTCTGTAGGCACTCTCTTCATGTTACAGATTGTTTCCATTACTGAGAAGATTTTTATTTTGAATCCATCCATATTATGGTTTCTTGATTCTACTTCTTGTGCTTTGGAGACTTGCTAAGGAGGTCAGTTTCTAAGCTGACTAGGTGGAGATTTGGTCTTACTTTTTCTTCTATTATTTGCATGGTCTCTGTTTTAGTACCTACATCTTTACTCACATTTGAGTTGATTTTTCCACAGGGTTAGAGAGAGAATTTTGATTTCATTTTGCTACATATGAATTTCCAATTTTCCTAGCACAATTTGTTTAATAGGCTATCTTTTATTCATGTTTTTGGTGCCTTAGTTTAGTATGAGAAAAGCCTATATATTTGGGATTGTCTCGGTGTCTTCTGTATCATTGTACTACATGTCTATTTTGATGCCAATGACATGCCATTTTTGTTACCATTACTCTCTGGGTCTTCATTGTGATCGCTCCTGCTTTACTCTATTTGGTATGTATCACTGTGGCTATTCTGGGTCTCTTGTTTGGCAAACAAATTTCATGATTGCTTTTTCTAGTTCTGTGAAAAATTTCATTGATATTTTAGTAGGAATAGCATTAAATCTGTAACAGTCTTGATAGTTTGATCAGTTTGACAATATTAACTCTGCCTTTTCAAGAGCACGGGAGATCTTTCCATCTTCTAAGGATTTCCTCCATTTTCCTATTTAGGATTCTGTAGTTTCCATTGTAGAGGTCTAGTCCCTCTTTCATTAGGTTGATTCCCATTGTTTTGCAGCTATTGTGAATGGACTAGTTTTAATAATTTCTCCTTCAGTTGATTCATCACTGATGTATAGAAATGCATTTGATTTATGGTATTTATTTTATACTCTGCTATTTTTCTGAATTCCTTTATTAGGTGTAGAAATTTTCTGATGGATATTTTGGGTCTTGTAAATGTAGAATTGTGTCTTTGGCAAATAATGATATGTTAAATTATTATTTTACTATTTATATGCCTTTAATTTCTATCATCTGTCCAATTGCTCTGGCCAGAATTTCAAGGACTATGTCAAAAAGAAGTGAAAGAGGGTATTTGTGTCCTCTTCCAGTTTTTAATGGAGAAGACTTCATTTTTTCTCTTTTTAGAATGATGTTTTCCTTCAACTTTGCATAGAATACTTTCACAATGTTGAGCTATGTTCCTACTATCACTTCTTCTTCTAGTGTTTTAAACATGAATGGATCTGCATTCTGTCAAATGTATTTTCTCCAACTATTGAGATGACCATATGATTCTCATCTTTAACTCTATGGATGTGATTAATTATGTTTATTGATTTCTATATGTTGAAATAACCTTGCATCTCTGGGAGTAACTCCATTGAATTGTGGAGCACCATCTTTTTAATGTTTTTTTGTATGTGATTTGAGAGAATTTTTAAAAATTTTTTGGGTCTGGTTCATCAGGGAATTGATCTGAAGTTTTCACTCCTTCATGTGTCTTTGTCTGTTTTTTTCTTTTGTGTGTCAACAATACTCATAGAATAAGATAGGAAGAGTTCTTTTCTATTTAATGGTATCATTTGAGTAGTATGGGTGTTAATTCTTCTTTGAAGGCATTGTGGAACTCAGCTGAAAATTCATCATTCATCGCTGGTACATGGCTTCTCTTGGTTGGTACACTTTTGATAGCATCTTCAATTTTATTGTATTTATTGGACTGTTTACATGTTGCATGTCCTCTTGATTCAGTTTGGGTAGTTTATTTATCGCTAAAAATTTGTCAAGGTACTCATGATTTTCTATGTGGTTGAAATATATATTTTCAAAATAATTTTATTTTCTTCTGTATGTCAGTAGTGTCCATTACGATAAATCCTTTACATCATAAATGTTAGTAATTTGGGTTTTTCTTTCACTTCAATGTGTAGCTAAGGGTATATCAATTTATCTTCTCTAACAACCAACTTTTAATTTTCTCAATCTTTTCAATTGTTTCTTTTGTTTCAATTTCATTGATTTCAGCTCTGGTTTTAATTACTTCCTGTTTTCTTCTACTTTTGGTGTTGATTTGTTCTTTTTCTAGTGATTTGAGATGTAAAGTTAGGTCATTTATTTGTTACCTTTAATTCTTTTAATGAATGAGCTCAATGCAGCAATCTCTACTTTTAGGCCTGCCTTCATAGTGTTCCAGACATTTTGATATGTTTTATAGGTGTGGTCACTTACCTCTAAGTACATTTTTAAAGTTTCTCTTTGATTTCTATTGCAGTCCTTTTGTTATTTAGACTCCAGGTGTTGGAGTAGCTTTTATTTTTATTTTATTATTGATTTCTAGTTTTATTTTGTAATGATATGATAGAATACAGGGTAGTATTTCTATTTTTGTATTGGATAATTGTTGCTGTATTTTGTAACATATGGTCTGTTTTAGAAAAGAATCCATGTGCTGCTGAGAAGATTGTGTATTTGCTTGGTGATGAATGAGAAGTTCTATATATGTCTATTAAGTCTAAATTATTGATTGTATTATTTAATTCTATGACTTCTTTGCTTAGTTTTTGTTTGGAGGATCTATCCAGGGGAAAGAAAGGTGTACTAAAGTAAGTGAGTATTACAGTTTTGTATTCCACTTGATTATTGAAGTTGAGAAGTGTTTGTATGTAAATGCTACATTTTAGGGGAATATATATTTAGGATTATTATGTCTTCTTGATGTATAATTCCCTTAAACAGTATGAAATGTCCTTCTTTATTCCTTCAAAGTTTGGTTTGATGTCCACTTGATTGAATATGAGAATGGAAACCCCAACTTGTTTATGAAGGCCATATAAGTTATATGTTTTTTTTCCAAACCTTCACCTTCAGTCTGTGAGTATCTTTGAGTGTCTGGGTTGAAAAATCAGCTGAAATCCAAATTGGCTTTCCCCTATATGTAATTTGATTTGTTTCTCTCACAGATTTTAAAGTCCTATCATTATTCTGTATGCCAGTTATTCTCATAATTTGCTTAAGTGTGGATGTGTTGTAATTGTGTACACTTATGGTTCTGTAAGTCTCTTATATTTAATTTCCCATATAATTCTTTAGATTTGGGAAATTATGTATTATGTCATTGAAAAGACTGTTCATTCCTTAGGTTTTTATCACCGTATATTAAATATTAAATTTGGTATTTTTATCTTATCCCATATTTCTTGGAAGTTCTGTTCATGTTTTTTTTTCCAATTTCTCTGGGTGGTTGACTTTATTTTTAGGGTATATATTTTGTCTTCTCTGTCTGAGGTTCCAACTTCCCAGTGGTCTAGGCTGTTGGTGATGCTTTCTATTAAATTTTTAATTTGGTTTATTGATTTCTTCATTGCAAGGATTTGTGCTTTGGTATTTTTTCACAATTTGTAAAGCCAAACAGGCATAATTCAGGAGATGCCTGAAGGCACTTATGACTCTAAAATTGTTGTGATATACAAGGAAAAAGAATTCTGCCCACAAATGAAAACATTTGAAGAACTTGCATCTCCAAATACTGTGGTATTTCTGAGGAAAATATATGCCCTAAGGATCATATTCAAAATTCTGCAAAAACTATATGCTCAAAGACGTTCACATCAACACTAACTTAAGTAACCCCAAACAAGGGAGAACTCATGACTCCTCATCAACAGAACATTTAAGTAAATTATAAATTCTCTTGATGGCATTTTATGCAGGCAGTTGAGATTGATTGTGAATACAATAAAGTGCAAATTGCAGTGGTAGCGGTACATTAACAAATAGAAACCATATAAGCTATATGTACACTATAATTTCACCAACATAAAATATATCTTGCTGCTTGCAGGTGGTTAGAATGCTGTGATGATAGAGTGGCCATTCACTTTTTTTTACATGATCATATTAATTTCAAAAAGGAAATTATTTTCTTATTTAACTATCCCAGCTCAAACTGTGCCCAGAGAAACCCTCTAATAAGTTACTTAACTGGATTAAAGTCATTCTGTTTAGCATTCCCTGAGGATACAATTTAGAAAAAAGTTTATCTTTTATTACCAAAAAATCAGGTGTGTCCACAAAATTAATTTGGAGACAGTGAATTCTATCAAACATCTAAAAAAGAAACAATAATTCTTCATAAACTCTTCCTGAAAATTAAAGAAGAACACTTTTCAACTTATTCTATGAGGTCAGATTTAGCAAAATACTAAAACCAGACAAAATTATTATAAGAAAGAAAAATTGCAAACCAATATCCTTCATAATGTAGATGCAAAAATTCTAAACACAATTTAACCAAAATAGATTTGGAGTTGGTATATATTTAAAAAATTTAAACCAGAGCTGGAAAGTCAAAGGTCAAGTGGAATTTTTTGGTTCTCAATGAAGTCAATAGGACAATTTCAATGACTGAGACAACAGATTATAGAGAGGATACCTCCAGGAAGCTGAGTTTTGTTCTACTCTCATAATTCTCAGTGCAGGAATAAACCAGGAATATTTTCTTTTCCCAAGAAAGCTAAGAGGATTCACTGATAAATCTCAGGGTACCTTATTGAGAGGCCATATTGTTTTCCGAATAATGCCAAGATTGATGAGGTACACCTGGACTAAGTAAACTATCCTTCAAAATATGGTCAGGCAAGCCTCCAGGTAGCACTGCTCCAGTTCAAACTTTATATATGTAAAGTGAGCATTGGAGGTGACACTTAACTTCTAAAAAGATGATGAGACCCTTGCTCATTCTCATCAGTGACCACTGGTGAAAATTTCTTGGGATTAGGAAGTTTTTATCTTCCTAATTTCTGATCAAGCTCCCTGTGACATATATCATAATTACACCAGGATATCTTTGGAACCTTCAGGTAAGTAATCCTTGTGTGATTAACCCAAGGGGTGTCATGATAAATTTTACATTAATCAAAGCCCACATATGTCAACCCAGGGCAGTATTGCTGATTATCCTGACAGAAGGATCAATTTCAACACACCACCTACTGATCAATGCCCAAGGGGGGCACATCTGATTCTCCAGGTTTCTAGGCTGTACCTCACCTGCAACCCTTTATTAAAAATTTTTTTTAGGTTTCAATGGATCTTTATTTATTTATATGTGGTGCTAAGAACTGAACAAGGTGCCTCACACATGCTAGGCAAGTACTCTAACAGAGATAAAACCCCAGCCCCATACCTCACCCTCTTTTAAGGCCATTAGATGGCTAAGTTGTATTTTGGAAAACAGTATACTTCCTCTTCATTTCTCTATCACAGTATAAAAATGGGAAGCAGGCCCACCCCAACCCACCCCCACTGAGGAAGGGAGATTAAAATTAGAAGCAGTATAGTTAAGTCCATAAAGTGTTACTAAGGAGGTTAGAGTCAATTTGATCCTTGGGCAAGTATACATGCTTAACACAGAGAAAAGTCCTAAGCCTGGGCCCATTAACTGCACTTCTAACCAAGTAATTAACTCTTTTCACAGATACACATCAAAACTCAGATACAATAAGGATAATGACATGATTCTTAACCACTCCCACAACTGGAAAAACCAACTCCAAGTTTGTGATCTCTTAATAAAATTGAGGCATTTCACATCCTAGTATAAAAATAGATCTTGTAGCTAACAGCTAAGATGGTAATGAAATGTGAGGAGGTATTTCAGTGGAGGTGAAAAGTGCTAGTTCCAGACTAACATACCTGGCAGGTCTTACTGAGGCCCATCTCATCTCCCAGGATGCAGCCATTTTGACAGAGGAATTGTTGGGTCAACCAGTTGACTCCCTCCCGTTGATAAGGGTATAGATGAATTTCTAGAAATAAAAAATACAGCAAAACCAGAGAGTAGACATATATGTGGGCTAAGTGCTAAGATTTTGAATGAAGGAAATGGCTTACATTCCCTTAATCTCAAACTTTACTGCCCATAATTTTTACTGGGACGTTCCATGTATAAAGACAGCTGATTTCCAAATTACTTTATGTGCAGACTTGGGTCACCAATCAAAGCCCTAAAATAGTCGGTCAGTGTTATATAATCAGTGTTAATTGATGGATGAGTAACTCAGCTTGGGATTTGTTCTCTAATACCCAGCTCATGCCATTGTCTTTTCCTGGAAATGAAGTGCTCCCATTAATGATGCAACTTAACAAACAGCACATGGATTGTTTATAGGATTGCTTAATGGCACCCATTTTAATTTGCCATTTGTGCTGTATAGTTACTAAAGAAAAGGGGAATAGTAAAACACATGACACTGAATGTTCCCTTTCTGTTCCCAAAAACCTACCAAAATTAAGGGAAGAATGAGAGCAAGACTGATCTGGAAAGTCCAGATACATATTATCTTAAAGGACAAGGGATTTCTGTCATGCACACTGAGAACTAGGGCAAGTTAGTGTTATGTGTAAAAAGCTAGTTTCTTGCATGTACACTGGGTCAGTTGCTCCTTGGAATGCTGGTCATATAAGCAAACTAATGCTGATGTCACTGCTTCTTCAGTCTAAAACTTAAGCCCCCCTGAATGGGGATGAACAAAGAACTGAGGACATTGGCAAAAGGATACATGTCATTCATTTAGCCAGTGCCACTAGGCAAAACACCACAAGAAAGAAAGGTACTGCTTGGAGAAGCACCATAAGAGACACAGATGTTCTCAGTCAATCTGTTGCCATGGAACTCTTCCTGGAGCTGCCACTGATCTGATATAAGCTTTCCCCAATGAATCATGTCTCTCATGCTATCCTCAAGCACTTTCTCTGGCCTTTCCACAACTTAGCACAACTGGGCTGTGGAGTGACACATGCTAAAGGACAAAATAAAAATAGGACTTTATGCTTCAACAGTGAAGCAAGGATAAGAATGGAAATGTATGAGAATCTATCTATCTATCTATAAATCATGCAAAAGTAAAAGTTTGTAGTGGTAGATAAAGAGTGGCCTTCAAAGAGTTCATGTGTAGACCGTAAAATCAGTGTGTATGTTTCTTTATTTGGCAAAAAAGACTCCACTGACAAAACTAAGGTTCAGGGTCTTGAGATGGGAAGATTGTACTGAAATGTCCTGGACTACCCAATCTAATCACATATACCTTTATTAAAGGGGGGCCTTTACCAGTTGTGATTAGAAGGAGGTGAGTATAGTGAAGTAAACTAGGTATCCCCATCCAAAAGACCCTTGCCATAATTAAGCTTCTCCTCTAGTCAGATCAGCAGGATTTCTTGGGGTTTGAAGCTTCCTCTTTCTGGTAAATGCCAGGTTTGCACACAAAAGGTGTGACAGAGTTAGTCTGCAAGTTTACTGTACAAAAAGATATTATCTCCGTTTTCTTGATAAAAACTTATGAAACCTGGTCTAGGGAATGGATCAGAAAGCAATAGTCATGTAAAACCTCCAACTCCCTCCTCCCACTGGATATAAAGTTCAAAAATTTTCCAAAATCTTTGTTCAGAGGAAGAATTCTTAGGCAAGATCCAACCTGGACCCTGCAGTCAATGAACCTGCTTTCTGAAAACTCCTCAGGTGCCTAACCTCTCCTGCCCTATATCAACAAAAGGATCCAATATATGCATGTTGCAAGATCTACAAAAGGAGGACAGAGGCCTTGGCATGTTTTTAATAATTACCATTTTTGTTTAGTTTTTTGGAAGGGTGGCCACACCTGATCTGTTGGATCTCCAGAGTTAGGCCTCTGTCCTAGAACTCCAGTAACAGAAATGGCCTGGCTCTTGACTATATCAAGTAAATGTCTGGACTATAATATTCTAAATAGTTTTGTAAGGTATTACCATTGGAGAAACTGAGTTAGGTTACATGGGATCTCTATTATGTTTTTTTAAACAGAATGTTAATCTGTAATTACCATAAAAGACATTTAATTAAAATATGAAACTATATCCATAAAGATAACAGTATTTAATACTTGAGACAACTGCAAAAATAAAAAAAAAATTCAAGAAAGTTAGGCAGAAAAGAATTTAATGTAGGGAATTAGGTCACTGTAAAATTGTTGGAAGGACTAGAAGAGTAGCTTCCAGGTTTAACTGCCTGGTACAACTAAGTGAATAACTACCATAGAACTGGCTCATTAAGGTAGCATCAACCTCCATGACCAGGAATCAAGGAAACTACCCAAAAGCACTGGCACAAACAAAATATAGGTTATTTCCCCAAATATTTTACAAAGAACACAAATTACATCTGGGATTAGAAAAATAAAAAAAAAAATTTAGTGCACAAAGATTAATTTCCCAAAATATTAATTTATTTTGGCAAATAGGAAATACAAGTTATAATATTCAATAATTATGCCTTGGACTACTTCTACTTTCTGTTTCTTTCCCTATACTATCAGTTTATAAACATCAGTTGATAAATACCCACACTAATTTTTCTATATACTTCTGATTTTACTCATTCTATCTCATCCTCTTCATCTTCAAACTTATGTTTGTTTGCATTTGTCTACTCAATTTTATTAATTCATATCCACATGTAGGTTTCTCTGTAGCTGGATATCAAAGTGCACACACTGTTGATAGGCAAGCACTTAGCTATTTACACTTTAGTCAAGATATGCTGAACACACAAAGGCCAGTCCAAAAATTCATAGATTGGATAAACACTCTGTCAGACTCCTCCTCTTCAAACATGCACACTATCCCTACATCTGCATCCATCACTCTTCTAAGCAGAACACAGAACTGCACCTTTCGTTTCCTTTGGAGAACAACAAAACCTCACACTCCTGTGGTATTTAGTGCATAAATATGAGCTGAATTAATGCTTGCTTTCATACTTTGAAAAACATTGTTCATTAATCTAGAAACTCGGTGGACAGGGACCATCTCGGCTTTGTTGTCTCCTGCACCCAACACCCAATAGCATGCTTTCATTAGCATTTCAATAAAATGATGAGTAAATGTTTATATTATTATTGAGCACAATTCTGTCACTCCACTAAGGCACCACCACATTCCGGTTCTGATAAATAAGGACAAGGAGGATGGGAGAGGCTGGATGGAGGGTGGGCGCTGCAGGTCGCTCCCTGCACTCTCCAGGTTAGAAGACTAAATGGAGGGCAGGTGTACCTGAAATCAACAACACGTGCAATAAGGAGCTTACAAACTTTTGCTTGTTTGCATATGTCAAAATACAGCTTTGAGGGTGATTAACCAGTGGCAAATTGTCAACTGCACCTGCACAGTCAATGGAGAAGAAATCAAAAGTGGAAAATGTGTTTTCAGAGTTTTACCTAAGCAACCACGCAGGCCAGGCCTCCAAATCACTGGAACCTGAAGGGCAATCACACAGCCTGGGGCACAAGGATGCAGGCTCTACTCTGAGACCTTTGCTTCCTGTGTGCCTTTGCAAGTTTCCCCTCCCACCGGCCTGGCCACCCGGATGGGGCCTAGGCCCAGCTCCATCATCCATGCGCACAGCTCAGCCTTGGCACCTTCCCAACCCACCCACCACTGGCAGACCAAAGACCCCAGGCCTGCAGGAAATCTGCCCTCATGACCCGGCCAGCAAAAGGCCAATGCAATGAGTTGGTGGGTGTGAGCAGTCATTTGCCCGGAGCCCACTTACCCGTCAGGCCGCACTGGTGTAAGTCCTGCTCTTCCATGTTTGCACCACCTCAGGTCTGCCCTTTGCCTGTTGAGCTAGTAAGAAGCCCAGCACTTCGCCCTCCCTTTGGATGCGAGAGACACCACCCACAGGTCCTGCGCGCTTGGCCTAGCTGTGCAAGAAAGGACCCGGCGGGTACCGCGCAGCCATCAGGGGGTGCACACTGAGGACATCTCGGAGCTGGAGCTGAGTTAGCCTCACGATTAATCCGGGAATTCTTGGGTAGAGTCCTGGAATGGCTACTAGGTTTTCAGGAGCTTGCTCGATTCTGTTGACTCTAGTGATAAATTGGTTTAGACTCTGAAATCCCCTGACCTGTACCCTTTTAGCTGTAGGCCAGGTGAAAGCCTATGAATATAGTGAATTGAAATCACCAAAGATGTTATGCCTCCAAGGATGTTTCAAGGAAACCATTGGGAGTAGATTAACCAATGTGTTAACTTAAGGGTGACTCAACTTCGATTTTGAGTGATTTTATGATGGGGTATACCACTAATACAAATATTATGATAATAACAAAATAGCTGCATTTATTTATGTAGTTCTAGGTGCTACCCTAAAGAGTTTTCACATATTTTCTTATTTAACACTCACAAAAACCTACCAATAGGTCCTATTTACTATGACTCTGAATGGTAATTGGCAAAACAGGGAACACAAACTGTATTATTTTCTTGTTTTATTGTTTGTTCTATTTAGTTATACACAACAGCAGAAAACATTTTGATTCATTGTACCAAATACAGTACAACTTTTCATTGCTCTCTTTCTATACCATGTAGATTTATACCATTCATGTAATCATACATGTACATTGGGTAATGATTTGTCTCATTCCATCATCTTTACTTCCTCCTGCCCCCTCCATTCCCTCATTTCCCTCTACACAATCCAAAGTTCCTCCTTTATCCTAACCCCCCCACATGTATCAGCATCCACTTATCAGAGAAAACATTTGGTCTTTGGTTTTCTGGTCTTGACTTATCTCATTTAGCATTATATTCTCCAACTCCATCCATTTATCTATAAATGCATAATTTTATTCATCTTTTATGTCTGAATAATATTCCATTGTGAATATATACCATAATTTCTTTATTCATTTATCTATTGAAGGGCATCTAGGTTGGTTCCAAAATCTGGCTATTGTGAATTGAACTGCTATAAACATTGTCATGTCTGTGTCACTGTAGTATGCTGATTTTACGACCTTTGGTATAGGCCAAGGAGTGAGATAGCTGGGTCAAATGGTGGTTCCATTCCAAATTTTTGAAGGAATCTTTATACTGCTTTCCAGAGTGGTTACACAATTTTCAAACCCACCAATCATGTATGAATGTACCTTTTCCCCCACATTCTCACCAACATATGTTGTTGGCTTGT